>QRFJ01000282.1:0-31327 GCA_006176705.1 Cocos nucifera | reverse complement strand
TTCAAAGATGCAATTCAATTAAGAAACCCCATGCCCCAAGGCTGCCTCTCCCCTCCTCCATGCCATAGTCTCTTCTCCCCTTGCTCTCCACGTCCAAAAGGAGTTTTGGACCTTGGTTGGTGCGATTTCATCAAAGAAAGGCGATCAAAAAAAGAAGGCTGCGCTGCTGCAAAGGGACTGCTCATCTTCAAAAGAGTTTTGAAGATCCTCCAGATCAGATCTAGATCTGATTTTTGGAGTGTGATAGAGAAGAAGAGGATCTCTAGATCCAACCCGAGTGGATACCGATAGAGGCCAGGCGCTTGCGTGGCTAAGATCCAGAACCTTCCGCTGCAAACAGGATCATCAACAGGGTAATAGGATTACCCAGATCAGGTAAATTAAATTTGATTTAATTTCTTTTAATTTTATTTTATTAAAATAATAAGAATCAGATTTGAAATATATCAAGATCTGATTAGGATTAAGAAAATTTTTTTTGAAATATATCTCTTGATCTGATCAGATCTGAACGAACCTGGACCGGAAAATCAGGATTTCCCTTCAACTGGTATCAGAGCCATGGTTCTAAATTGTTTAGATCTAATTTTAAAATTATTTTAATTAGAAAATAATTGATTTCAGATGTCACATGAGATGTGATCAGATCTGAAATTAGAAAAAATTAAAATTAAATAATTTGGATCTAAGATTAGAAGATATGCATGACTAGTTCTAGAATAGAATAGTTCTATAGAATATTCTTGCATATTTTTGATTTAATCCGATTAAATCATATTTTAGATCTTTTTATTTACTATTTTCTGATATTATAAGTGTTATAATAATATCTAAAAAATAGCAAATAAAAATTATTTAATTTTTGAATATCATATGAGATATGATTGATGCATGTCTAGACTAGTTATAGAATAGTTCTACATAATTATCTAGATTAGAATTTATTTTGATTAGATCAATTTAAATCTAATTTTTTAGATTATTATGAGATAATTTAGATCTGAAAATATGCATGATTATGATACATGAGATGTATGCAAAATATGCCATGATTAGATCTACTTTATATAGAGATATATTGATATAGATCTGATATTGTTTTGTAGTATTGAATGTTCCTGATTAAGACGTTCCTCTTGGCCGTCCGGTTATAAGAACGAAGAAGGGTTTAAAGGCCCTCTCTTCTCATTCGATGGGGTGTTCTTATGATGTGTAGGGGTGCTGCATGTTCGTCCTTAATCAGAAATCCAAAACTTTCTTTCTGCAAAACCCTAGATCCTGAAACCCTAGGATTTATTGTGCATATTTTGTTTATGAACCCTACTTAATTAAGAATTAAGTTTATGAAATATTAATTAGGTCTAAAATTAAGAATTTCAGATCTAAGACATATTCATAATACTGGGTTCGGGCTTGGTTAGCTCAATTAGGTCTAAGCGGTTGATCAAACCGAATCAAGAGTTGGTTAGATGGGATCAACAACGCTTAAATTGACCAACCTAATAGGATTAAGTCTGGGTCAAGATCGAGTCACGATCAAGTAAGACCTAATTAGGCTAGCAGAGGTTAGAGTCTGGATTGTAGGCTAACCATTGTTCTGACTCAACAATTTGGTGTCTAAGGTAAGTTTGGCAATGACGACCGACTGGTTTTTAATTGGAAGCTACTCAGACCTGAATGCATTCTGTACGAGTTTAATGGCATATTCCTTCCACCGGTCTCACTTACCTCCATATCTGTTGACACAGTTCTGATCTGAGGTGGTCAATAATCCGAGCTAACCCATGCCACTAGGTTAGTCATAATTGTTATGACTAAGCCAAGTCTAGTTTAATGAGACCTGAATCAATTCTCCTAAGAAAAGATTAAGTCTAGGTCTTCCATCATTGTAGATCTGCGGGCCCTTCCGGGGTTGATTGTTCTCGGCTGGATACAGTGGCTCAGTTGCACTGGAAAGATGCAACCATTCTATTAGGCATTGGATGCTAATGGACTGGAGGATGAGTTGAGCTCAATATTTCGGATACGGTGAGAGACTCAATTAGGAACCCAGTCTATGCAAATGGTGGGTCTGACTTAACTAAGGAGTGGATCAAATATTCCGGATACGGTGAGATTCATGAATTAGAGACCAAGTTTGGTGGCATCCATGATTAGAGAATCATTGAACAAGAGTTGTTCACTCATTGGCTAACCTCACCAATAACTGTAGTGAGGTGATGAGTAAGTTGGTGAGACCGCACCACCACTAGAAATCATATCGTGGAGATTTTCCCATTCTACAGAGGGAGTGTAGGAATCAAAATAGTGGGACTAATTTAGTTTAAAAAATAAAATTTCTTAAACAAATTGGTTAAGTCAAATTACAGTATCTAACTAGAATCTTGACTTCTCTACAGAGAATATGTCTGCGTCAACGCATTGCACGTATCTGGACACACATAGACTGACCGGACCAATTATAAAGTTGCTCGACTAAAATATTTTGGTTTCGAGAAGTTAACCATGTTTGGACCAGGACTCCTACACATTACGAACCTCGTCCATTCAGCTTGAACAGAGAAGCGTCTCTCAGATAAATTGGAGTTGACGACAAGATAACTAGATCAGATATACATGTTGGGCTCGATCTGATGAAGCTTCCAGCACCAACAGAGATATCGGACTGCTCCCAAATGTGGCTCACCTGCAAGATATGTTTCGGTGAACAGAGTCGCGCAGCCAAATATCAAGTCACTGAAATACTATTTAAGAAGTACAGATGGTGAGGGCAGTCAGTCCAAGATCACTTCTGACAATGATCAAGACTAGGAAGAGCTTTGACGAAGACTCGGATGTGAGTTGGGACTTGGACCTACAGAATGATATATCATTCTGGCAATCCTTGACTATGCATATGGGCAGAATTCATCATGAATTACCACATGCATAAACCTTCAGAATTTCCTTAGGCATGAAGTTAATGAATATGCTGGTTACCGCTGAGCTTTCTATGAAAGGTTCTAAAGGCTCAGTTCTTGCTTATGGAATGGACTTCTTCCAAAGATAAGTTCTTATGGAAAGAAGAAAGAAGTCTGTGAAAAAGCAAAGGTGGAAGGATCAGAAGAAGAAGAAGGCATAATCGAAGAAAAAGGCCGATGGCAAGAAAGTTTTTCCATTGCAACAGCGAGGCCATTGGAAGCGAACTGCCCTACTTACCTGGCCACCTGAAGAAACAAGAGGAAGGTCCTTTTGGAGGTATGCTCATTCTGAGTCTAACCTTACGATTTCTTCTGCATCTAGTTGGGTGCTTGACTCTGTTCTAGTGCTCATCTGTGCACTTCTATGCAGGGTCTTGAGGATAGCAGGAGGCTGAGGGATGGAGACATATCCTACGCATTGGTAATGCAAGCAAGAGTTGCTACATGTAGCCGTGGGAACATACCCTCTGCGATTACCATCTAGTTTAGACTTAGTTTTGAAAGACTGTTATTTGTGCCTGCAGCAGCAGGAATTTGATTTCTAGTTTCATACTTAGCACAAGAAGGTTATGTGATCACCTTCTTTAGGACCATTATAACATTCTTTATGAAAAGAAATAAAATTGCAAATGGTTCCTTAATTATAATGGTCTTTATCAGCTACATATTGATGTACCTATTCTAACCATCGAGCAAAACGTGAATGCCAAACGACCTAGGGATAAGTCAAACGACAGATATCTATGGCACTGAGATTAGGTCTATAGCAGAAGATAGGATCAACAAATTGGAGAAAAACAAGGCTATTGGAGTCCATTGACTTCCGAGTCATATCCAACTTGTAATCCTATCTTCAGGCAAAAATGACTAAACTCCTTTTGTTGGACAAGGGAGAGGGCCACAATCTCCTTGCCTTAGTACATACTGATGTGTGCGCGCCCCATTTGATGTGCCGGCTAGAGGCAATTTTGTCTACTTCATTACCATTTATCGATGATCTGTCTAGGTATGGGTATGTGTATCTTATGAGACACAAGTCTGAAGCCTTGAAAAATTCAAAGAATTCAGACCATGAAGTAAAACAAACAGGAAAATCCATTAAGGTTTCTTCGATCAGATCGAGGAGGTGAATACCTAGCAGGGAATTCCTAGACTATCTAAGGGATAATGCATAGTTCTCTCAATGGACTCCACCAGGAACACCTCAACTCCGGGATTTAGAACGGAGAAATAAGACTCTATTAGATATGGTTCGATCATGATGAGCTTCACAGACCTCCCTGATTTTCTTTGGGGACACTCATTGTTAACTTCAATTTATCTACTGAACAGGTTCATCTCTAAAACCGTTCTACCACAACCGTATCGAGATATGGCACGGTAAAACCAAGTCTGAGTCATCTCAAAATTTGGGGTTGTCCGGCTCCATGTCAAAAGAGTCAACAAGCGAGACAAGTTAGAGTTTAGGTCCTTCAGAGCTCGATTCATAAGGATATCCTAAAGAGTCATATTAGGATACTATTTCTACATTCCAGAAGACACAATGTGATTGTGAGTCGAAATGCCATCTTTCTTGAAAAACAGTTTATTCAAGAATAGCGGCATTGGAAGGCAGATCAAACTTGATGAGAAAGTCTCACAAGCAGAACGAGCTAAGGACTAAGTGGAACCAAATCAGGTTAAGCCACTAAGAACACTACCTCCTCCACCTCATAGATTGGAAAGAGTTTTTCGTTCCTCTGAAAGATAACTTAGGTATTGTTTTCAGAGGATTGTAGAGGAAATGTTCCTCGTAGTAATGTGCTCATGGAGATGATCCCAAAACCTACAATGAGGCGATTATCAGATATCGACTCCGAGAAATGGCTAGAGGCAATGCAGTCAGAAATTGACTCGATGCACTCAAACCAAGTCTGGACCTTGGTAGATCCACCAGAAGGTATAGTACCTATTGGTGTAAATGGATCTTCAAGAGAAAGATTGGTGCAGATGGGAATGTGGAGACATTCAAGGCTAGATTGGTGGCAAAGGTTATAGTCAATGCGAAGGCATAGACTATCAGGATACTTTCCACCAGTAGCTATGCTAAAATCCATCCGCACATTACTTGTTATTGCAGCCTATTTCGATTATGAAATATGGCAAATGGACGTGAAAACGACGTTCTTGAATGGATATCTTGAGGAAGATATCTATATGGAACAGTCGCTAGGTTTCACATCCAGTGATACTGATCACAAGGTTTGCAAGCTGCAAAGGTCCATATATGGACTTAAAGCAAGCATCTCGGAGCTGGAACACTCGTTTCAATGATGTGATCAAAACATTTGATTTCATCAAAAATGAAGAGGAACCATGTATTTTCAAAAGGGTCAGTGGGAGCGCTGTTGTCTTCCTCATATTGTACGTGGATGACATCCTCCTTATTAGGAATGATATTCCCATATTAACATCAGTCAAGATGTGGTTGTCCAAGGAATTATCCATGAAAGGCCTAGGTGAAGCATCCTTTATTCTAGGAATTAAGGTCTATAGAGATAGACCGAATAGGATGCTAGGACATTTCACAGAAATCTCTCTCAAACAATAGTCTCTTCTCCCCTTGCTCTCCACATCCAAAAGGAGTTTTGGACCTTGGTTGGTGCGATTCAGATCAAAGAAAGATGATCAAAAATAAGAAGGCTGCGCTGCTGCAAAGGACGACTGCTCATCTTCAAAAGAGTTTTGAAGATCCTCCAGATCAGATCTAGATCTAATTTTTGGAGGTGTGATAGAGAAGAAGAGGATCTCTAGATCCAACCCAAGTGGATACTGGTAGAGGCCAGGCGCTTGCGTGGCTAAGATCCAGAACCTTTTGCTGCAAACAGGATCATCAACAGGGTAATAGGATTACCCAAATCAGGTAAATTAAATTTAATTTAATTTATATTTTAATTTTATTTTATTAAAATAATAAGAATCAGATCTGATTGGGATCAAAAAAATTTTTTTTGAAATATATCTCTTGATCTGATCAGATCTGAACGAACCTGGATCGGGAAATCAGGATTTTCCTTCACTAAACCCATTGCATCAATAGGTTAAACTGCTCCAGATCTACCATGGCCATCGATGGAGGTGGTGGCTGATGCACCGATGATGGAGTAGGAATAGATTGATCTGGCTCAAACCTAGTGGTAGAAGTGATAGATCTTTGGATAGTCGCCTTCTTTAGAGGCATTTCCTGAGATCGAGTAAGGGGATGGAGATGAACCTTGAAGGAGGAGGTCGGTAGGGTTGACTGAGCACTCCTTTAAAAACAAAGATACCTCAGAGATAGAGGCCCTTCCTCTAGCACCAATTCTATTGGTGCAGAATTTGGTTGATGTCGGATCAAGCTTGAGTTGAGAAAGATGAGGTTGGTAGCGTTGATGATGCTAGGAGGTGGTCGATCTTCTTATTGTTCCTCCAACATTGATGGTTCTGGCTACGGTAGCACCATTGACTTGCTTCAGACCGACGTCTATGGAGCATTGAGGGGAACGTAGTTGTGAAATCTTCTGGGAGAAACTTCTTCGCGCCCTTCCATTGGGGCTTCCTTGATGACAAGCTCGAGGAGGAGTTTGACCTCACTTGTGCTCGGGGGGAGTCTGTGAGCACGGTCGAACTTCATTTGATCCTCCATCAGTCGTTGGTTTACTAGACTCTCCCACCTGCCACTCTCCTACGGCTTCTTCGTCCTTCAACTTGAAGGCTTCTTCTGCACAGGCATATCCCTTGGCCTAAGCTAGTAGATCGGTAAAGTTTTTGAGGTACTTCTCTGGGGAGAACAGTAAATCTTTCTTCCGAAGGTCGCCCTTGAGTGCAGCCATTACAACTGACTGGTCCAGGTTCCGGACCTCCAATGCTGTAGCATTAATGATGTGGGACAGCCTAAAAAAAAGAAAAGAAAACACAAAGCTTCCTTTCGTTCATCAACAATAAATCATGTCCGACCATGGCACATTATTTTCAGGACAGACAGTATAGTTACCTATACTCTGCTCAAGAGGCATGACTGATTGACATGAGACCAAAGCACGATCAATCTAAATGATGCTAATGAATACCATTTTAGAGATTAATAAATAACTAGCAATAATAAAGTAGATAGATAGATAGCAGAAATTAAACATGCTCATGAATAATTGTAGAAAGAAAAATATAAATGGAATGAAGGATAGCAAGAAATTAAGTCCGTAAGAAAATCCAAAAAAAAGATAAGAAAAATCCGGATCATGGTAGTTAAGAAACTATCCTAATTAGGGCTTTTAATCATTTAACCAAGTAGATCAATCGATAAAGAACTGAGTCTTTACCAACATCGAATCTAAAGAAAAAAATAAAAAAATCAAAGATCAGTTGAGAAGGAACGAAGGTCCTTGTCAACGTTTGATCTGTAGAATAATAGATCACTCATTCTCTCTCTACATGATAGATGAAAATTTTGGAGGAGATAGATCTTCTTTTAATGGAATAGGCTTATGTAGGTAGATGGTGAAGATGAATCGGGGTTGTAGGAACACTGAATCTCAGGAAAATGAATGTTAAAGAGATAGAAAAAGGTGGGCCTCACATCCTCTCCTCGTGGGGCGATTTTGGATCTTACATCCTCTCCCTCTCGGAGCGACCAACACAAGTATTTGTGGAAATTATAAATTGATTGATTCATTCATTGTCTCATTCATGAAAGATACATGGGTTTATATAGGATCCTAGGGGTGCTATTTCTTTAGGAATCTTATTTCCTTTACAAGAAAAAAATCAACCCTTCCAATAAAAAGTAAAACATTATGTATGGTTTCCAAATACAATAATATATCATATCTATCTTTTATGGAATTATAGGAAAGAAATTAGTCTTTTAACAAAATAAGTAAAAAATCAAGAACTCTTAAGAAATCCTAGGGAAGAAAAGAAACTCCATGTGGGCACTTGATGCCTGGAACAACTTGGCATGAGGATCCTTGGGCATGGCACATGCTGGCGTATGTATTTCCTTCCTAGGCGTGTGGAGGGTGGTGGCTCCTAAGATGACGTGGACCAAGCTTGCTTCTTTATGATGGTCTCTTTCCAAATAAGGCTCAATCCAAAATAAACCCAAGTATGGTCCTATGGACCCAAAACTAAATGCATCAAAAGAACTAATTGATTAAATCAAAAGGACTAGAACAAAATAACTGAAGTAGAGTTATTCTGATAGCTTCTTCAATCCAAATTGAATCTAAATTATGTTGCCGACTTCTGATGGCTTTGGTGTCCACATCAATTCTCTTAGGGTGGGGAGAACTCGACCCTGCCGAGTGGGGGTCGATTTTGCTCTGGTGACGCTCAAGCAAATCGGGATTAATATGCTGCAGCTCTTCTTGAGTGATCTAGGTATCCTCGGACTCTGGTCGACCTTGCCATCTTACTAAGTACCGCTGATAGCCTCGACTCTAGGTGGAGATGATCTGCTCATCCAAAATTCTCTCAATCTGATCATGCTTTGACATTTTGGCCAGTGGACATTCAGGAATAGACCCTCTCTCAAAGGTTGGTTTAGGCTCAAATGGCTTACTAGGTATCGAAGTTGGCTCTTTATAAGTGACAAGATCTGCAACGTTAAAAGTAGAGCTAATCCCAAAATCAGAAGGTAAGTCCACAACATACGCCTTTGATTCGATCTTCTTTAAAATCTTAAATGGACCTGCTCCTCGAGCATGTAACTTCTTGATGGTTCCTAGTGGGAATTGTTCAGGCCTCATTCGAACCATCACATAGTCTCCTTCTACAACTCTTGGGCATGTCGATGAGAATCTACATTTTGTTTATAAACTTTATTACTAATACTAACTTTTTTATTAATTTTTTTATGTAAACTCTTAACATGCTGTGCAAATGACTCTGTAGATTCGGAAATTCTAGCATGCATGGGCAGTGGGATAAGGTCTATTGGTTTTCTAGGTTGATATCCATGAACTACTTCCTTAGGATGATCTATCTTAGGGTCCTCATGAACTTCTCTCATAGCAATCATCCAAACAAGTGATCCTTTACTCACGGTCATCTCTAATTCCTTAGTACCTATCAGATGGAGGCTTTTCCTTTTGATGTTTTCTTTTGGTCCATCGCCTATCTTTCTATTGGTAGCCTTAGGTGGGGAAGGATTGATCGTGATCTTCTTACCCTTATGAGTGAAACTACAGGAGTTGATTCGATCATAAATCGTAACATCATTGTCAAACAGCCAAGACTGACCTAATATGATACTTTTGACTTCCATGGATAAGACATCGCACCAAACATGATCCTAATAAGAATGAAGTTGGATGGGAACATGGCATCTAAGTTTGATAGGAATAAAGGAGGAATCTGTCCAAGACACATGGTATGCACTGGAATGATCTACAGAAGCTAATCCTAATTGCTTAACCATGTCGGTGGAGATGGCGTTGATACAGCTATCACTATCAATGATCACCTTACAAATTTTATCACTAAATTTTATGAAGGTATAAAAAATAGAAGTCCTACGCTAGTTTTCACTCTCCTTAATCTGTGCTAGAACATACCTAACAACTCCAAGCCTAAGGTCTGACTCCGATGCAACAAAACTTAGGATTTTCTTAGTACTCTCAAATTGCTTGGCTAAGTCTGGATCAGTTTCATAAACTTCCTTCTCAATATTTTTTAGAGTTTTCTCTTCTAATTCTTCCATAAATAATGATTGGTTGGGAATTGTGCAGCAAAATGATCGTAACTATGACACTTGAAGCAGTAGGATCGAGAACTACTTCCCTTAGATAACTCTCCTACAACTCTTTTTCCTTTATCTTCTTTTCTCATAATAGGATTTATAGGTGGAGGTCCATTACTAGGAGTCTGAGTAGTATTGGGTCTCAATCCAGAAGGGGTTACTTAGCAAGGTTCAAGACGACGGATGGTCAAATACCTAAAAAATCTCTCAAAGTCTAAGGCAAGTTGATAAGCTTGTTCTAACATAGTTACTTCTCGTAAAAAGAGCTCACGCTGGATATCTTCTCGTAATCTAGCTCTAAATCTAAACAAGGTAACAATCCTATCTTCAGTTACTCCACATCTTATGAGGTACTCATCAAATCTCGTGACGTACTCTATGACTGATCTATTTTTTTGAGTAAGTCTCTGCCAGTGATCTAAAAATATTTATTGGTAGGAGGTGGAGAGGTATTTTTTTCTAAGTTTTTCCTTCATTTCATCTCAAGTTTCTATCAGACTTGTCTTCTCTGATTGAGAAGATGTTTAACACTTTTTCAATAAAGTCGGACTTGCCTAACCAACTTCATCCTAGTAAACCTAACTCTTCTTGCTTCAGATATTTCATACCATCCAAAATAGTGGTCCATACCCGATTTTCAATCTAGGTACTCTCTCAGATCTAGACAACCATCAAAACTTGGGGCTTCGATCTTTACATTCCTAAGGACATGCTCATCCTGATTGAACTGGTTAGGATGGGGGCGTGCTGCTATAGGTCGATCTAGGTCGAGGTTCCTTCTTCTCTGTCCTATAGGTAGTTGGGGAGACTCAGATTTAGATTATCTTTGCCTAGCTTCTTCTAGTACTGTTATTCTTTCACTCATGATTTTCATAAAATCTTTCATATCATCAAACTTCTCAATCAGGGCATTAATGGCTGTTGTATTGGGATCCATATTGGTACTGGGTGAGAAAGTAGGACGTTGGTACTAGATACCTGATCTAGTGGTCATGCAAGTCCAGGATGAAGGAATAAGATGCAGTAAAAAAAAAATACTGAAAAGTAAATTATGAAATTTAAATTATGAAAATTTAACTTGCAAGAATTTTAAATTGCAGAATTTAAGCTAAAGCCCTAACCAATCTGGCTCTGATACCAAATTGATGCGGGACAGCCTAAAAAAAAAGAAAAGAAAATACAAAGCTTCCTTCCATTTGTCAATAACAAATCACGTCCGATCGTGGCACATTATTCTCAGGATAGGTAGTATAGTTGCCTATACTCTGCTTAGGAGGCGTGACTGATTGACATGGGATCAAAGCATGATCAATCTAAATTATACTGATAAATGCCATTTTAGAGATCAGTAAATAACTAGCAATAATAAAGTAAATAGATAGATAGCAAAAATTAAACATGCTCATGAATAATTATAAAAAGAAAAATATAAATGGAATGAAGGATAGCAAGAAATTAAGCCTACAAGAAAATCCAAAAAAAAGATAAGAAGAATTTAGATCATGGTAGTTAAGAAACTATCCTGATTAAGGCTCTTAATCTTTTAACTAAGTAGATCTATCGATAAAGAATTGGGTCTTTACCAACATCGGATCTAAAAAATAAAGTAAAAAAAAATCAAAGATCAGTTGAGAAGGAACGAAGGTCCTTATCAATGTTTGATTTGTAGAATAATAGATCACTCTTTCTCTCTCTGCATGATAGATAAAAATCTTGGAGGAGACAGATCTTCATTTGGTAGAATAGGCTTATGTAGGTAGATAGTGAAGACGAATTAGGATCGTAGAAATACTGAATCTCAAGAAAATGAATGTTAAGGAGATAGAAAAAGGTGGGCCTCACACCCTCCCCTCATGGAACGATTTTGGATCTCATACCCTCTCCCTTTCGGAGCGACCAACACAAGTATTTGTGAAAATTGTAAACTAATTCATTCATTCATTGTCTCATTCATGAAAGATACATGGATTTATATAGGATCCTAGGGGTCCTATTTCTTTAGGAATCCTATTCCCTTTACAAGAAAAAAATCAACCCTCCCAACAAAAAGTAAAACATTATGTATGATTTCCAAATATAATAATATATCATATCTATCTTTTATTGAATCATAGGGAAGAAATCAGCCTTTTAACAAAATAAGTAAGAAATGAAGAACTCTTAAGGAATCCTAGGAAAGAAAAGAAACTCCATGTGGGCGCTTGATGCCTGGCACAACTTGGCATGAGGATCCTTGGGCATAGCACATGCTGGCGTGTGTATTTCCTTCCTAGGCATGTGGAGGGTGGTGGCTCCAAAGATGACGTGGATCAAGCTTGCTTTTTTATGATGGTCTCTTTCCAAATAAGGCTCAATCCAAACTAAACCCAAGTATGATCCTATGGACCCAAAACTAAATGCATCAAAAGAACTAATTGATTAAATCAAAAGGACTAGAATAAAATAACTGAAGTAGAGTTATTCTGATATCGCTTCTTCAATCCAAATTGAATCTAAATTATGTTACCGACTTCTGATGGCTCTGGTGTCCACACCAATTAAATTAGGTGACATAAGCCCGGATGGATTCTTCCTCCTTATGCTTGATGTTCATCAAGAAATCTAAACCATGGCACGGACGTCGATTGCTGACGAAGTGAGCCATAAACTGATGGCTCATTTGATCAAAGGAAAAGATCATACTCGGCTTCAATGCTGAGTACCAGTTTCTTGCTACTCCCTTTAAGGTAGATGGAAAAGCTCGGCATAATATGGCGTCTGGTGTGCCATGGAGCAGCATCATAGTTTGGAAGGCTTCCAAATGATCGATTGGATCAGAGATTCTATCATAGTTTTCAAATTGGGGGAGCTTGAAGTTCAACAGAGGGCTCTTGCATAATTTGGAGAGAGAAAGGGGGATCGGTGCGGACGTCATCATGGTGAGCAAGGGCGACGTGGCTATGCTCCTCAATCTATCGTTCCATCCCCTGCAGTTTTTGATCAAGGTCGTCAACTTGATCGCTGGTCTTGGGAGGCTTCCGACCGTGGATAGGAAAGATTCCTTTTGGAGAAGAACCATGATCTAAGCAAGGATTCAATGCTCTATTTCTCCTTCCCTGGGGCGATGGGTATACTCGCTCAAGTGCCCCTCCTTGGGATCAATTCCTGACATCTTGATGGTGGGTTTCCTAGTGAAACTGCCACCGGGGGCTGCCGCATGGCCTGCACCATTTCGGTGAGGCCCTGAACTTGCTGCATCAATAGGTTAAACTACTCTAGATATACCATGGCCATCGGTGGAGGTGGTGGCTGAAGCATCGATGATGGAGTAGGAACTGATTGATCTAGCTCAGACCTGGCGATAGAAGCGGTAGATCTTCGGATAGTCGCCTTCTTTGGAAGCATTTCCTAGGAAAGAGTAAGAGGATGGAGATGAACCTTGAAGGAGGAGGTTGGCAGGTCAACTGAGCACTCCTTTAAGAATAAAGATACCTCAGAGATAGAGGCCCTTCCTCTAGCACCAATTCTATTGGTATAGAATTTGGTTGACGTCGGATCAAGCTGGAGTCGAGGAAGATGAGGTCGCCGTTGGTGATCTACAAAATAAAGTCTCATCCGAAGTCAGTGGTGGTGGCTCTGGTAGGACCCTCCGACAGTCAAGTTAGCTCTTTCGGCCAATAGAAATAGAGTGCTTGAGAAAGAGTTTGGTAGAGTTTCAAAAAGGAGAAGAAAGCTTCCAAAAAAGGTATCTAGAGGATCCCTTTTTATAGATAGAGCTTGTTGTAACTGTCCTGATAAATAACAGTCGTAACTATCCTGATAAATGCCAATCATAATCACCCTGATAAATGAAAATCATAATTATAATGATAAATGCCAATTGTAACCATTCAGTAGTGGGATCTCCTGTAGGAATCCATCTAAAGAAATAGTTTGAAAGGAGTTCGACTCCTATAGGAATGCGACTGCTGGAGGAGTCCGAAAGGAGTTCAACTCCTAAAAAAATTCAACTGCTGGAGGAGTTTGGCTCCCGTAGAAGCTTGACTGCTAGAGGAATTTGGAAGAAGTTTGGCTCTTATAGAAGTCCGATTGAAGGAGAAATCTAGAAGGAGTTCGGCTCCTGGAGGAATTCGACTGCTGAAAAAATTTGGAAGGAGTTCAGCTCCCATAGAAGCCCAACTGAAGGCAAAATCTGGAAGGAGTTTGGCTCCTGGAGGAATCCGACTACTGAAGAAATTCGGAAGGAGTTCGGCTCTCGTAGAAGCTTGACTAAAGAAAAAATTCAGAAGAAGTTCGGCTCCCATAGAAGTCCGACTGTTGGAGAAGTCTGGAAAGAGTTTGGCTCTCATAGAAGCTCGACTGCTGGAGGAGTCTGAAAGAAGTTCGGTTCCCATAAAAGTTCAACTACTGAAGAAATCCGAAAGAAGCTCGGCTTCCATAGAAGCTCGATTGCTGGAGGTGTCCGAAAGGAGTTTGGCTCCCATAGAAGCCCGACTGCTGGAGGAATTTGAAAGAAGTTCGGCTCCCATAGAAGTTTGACTGCTGGAGGAGTTCGAAAGAAGTTTGGCTCCTATAGAAGCCTGATTGGAGGAATTTAGAAGGAGTTCTGCTACCATAGAAGCCCGACTACTGAAAGAGTCTGGAAGGAGTTTGGCTCCCATAGAAGCTCGACTACTGAAGGAGTTCGGAAAGAGTTCGGCTCCTGTAGAAGTTCGATTGAAGGAGAAATTTAGGAGTTTGGCTCCCATAGAAGTCCGACTGCTGGAGGAATCTGAAAGGTGTTCGGCTTCTGTAAAAGCCCGATTGCTGAAGGAGTCTAGAAGGAGCTTGACTCCCATAGAAGTCTGACTGCTGAAGAAATTCGGAAGGAGCTTGGCTCCTGAAGAAGCCCAATTGAAGGAAGAATCTAGAAGGAGTTCGGCTCCCATAGAAGCCCGACTGTTGGAGGAGTCTGGAAGGAGTTTGGCTCTTGTAGAAGCTCGGGAGCTGGAAAAATCTGGAAGGAGTTTGGCTCCTATAGAAGTTTGACTGTTGGAGGAGTCTGGAAGGAGTTTGGCTCTCATAGAAGCCCGACTGCTGGAGGAATTCGGAAGAAGTTTGGCTCCCGTAGAAGCCTGACTGAAGGAAGAATTCAGAAAGAGTTTGGCTCCTATAGAAGTCTGACTGAAGGAGGAATCTAGAAGGAGTTTGATCGTTAGAAAAATTTGATTGGGTTCAGAGTCCAATTGGAGGAGTTCGGCAACTGGATGAGTTCGATCGTTGGAGAAGATCGGGTGGCATTCGATCGCTGGAGAGAGAATTTTTGATCAAAACTCTTACATGATTAACAGCTGCATTAGGCTAAGCATCAGGCTGGACTTCTGCAGGAGCGGAATTTAACTCCAATAATAGTCCCCCTACTCCTGAGTTCAAAACTCGAAGGAAGGGAGTATGAAAATGACGATAGCTGAAGTCCTCTTCAGGGCTTTGCACTAGTTCAGATTGAAACTCGGAAGAGATCTTATCTTCAGTTGTTGTCGAGCACAATGGGGCTGTCGTTGGGGTCTTTTCTCTTATCCCATCTAAGATGAACGAGGCCTTCGACTTTGCTCTCATTGGGATGAGGTCGTCCTCCTATTCCTAATGGGCTATGGGGGCACATAAGGGCCATTGTCAGGGCCTCTCCTCCCATCTCGTCTAAAATAAATGAGGCATTTGACTTTGCTCATGATAGGACGAGGTCCTTCTCCTATTCCTAATAGACCGTGGAGGCACATAAGGGCCATTGTCAGGGCCTCTCCTTCCATCTCATCTAAAATGAACGAGGCCTTCGACTTTGCTCATGTTAGGATGAGGTTCTCTCTCCCATTCCTAACGGACTGTAGGGGCACATAAGGGCCACTATTAAGGCCTCTCCCTCCATCTCTTCTAAATTGAATGAGACCTTCGACTTTACTCGCATTAGGATGAGGTCCTCCTCCTATTTCTAACAGACTGTGGGGGCACATAAGGGCCATTGGCAGGGCCTCTCCCTCAATCTCGTCTAAAATGAACGAGGCTTTCAACTTTGCTCACGTTAGGATGAAGTCCTCCTCCTGTTCCTAACATGGACACTTCTAATTGCTTCTTTCTGGTAGTACATCCTTAGGTTTTCTGTGTTCCAAGGTCGTGGGAGTGTTGTTCCTCCGAGCTCCTACAAACGATAAGTTTCGTGTTGGACGACCTCTCCTAGCTTTAAGGCTTAGAGATGGCGGCTCGCCGAAGTACCAAGCCCCCCAAGAGGTAGCGTTGATGATGCCAGTAGGCAGCCGATCTCCTTGTTGTTCCTTCGTCATTGGTGGTTCTAGCTACGGTAGTGCCATTGGCTTGCTTCAAGTCGACGTATGTGGAGCATTGAGGGAGGCATAGTTGTGAAACCTTCTAGGGAAAACTTCTTCATGCCGTTCCATCGAGGCTTCCTTAAAGATGAGCTCGAGAGGAGTTTGGCCTTGCTTACACTCGGGGGGAGTCTGTGAGCGTAGTTGAACTTCATTTGACCCTCCATCAGTCGTGGGTTTACTAGACTTGCCCATCTACTGCTCTTCTATGGCTTCTTCATCCTTCAACTTAAAGGCTTCTTTCACACAAGCATATCCCTCAACCTGAGCTAGCAGATCGACAAAGTTTCTGAGGTACTTCTTCTCCAAGAAGAATAATAAATCATTCTTTCGAAGGCCGCCCTTAAGTGTGGCCATCGTAACTGACTAGTCCACGTTCCGAACCTCCAATGCTATAGCATTAAACTAGGTGACATAAGCCTGGATGGATTCTCCCTCCTTATGCTTGATGTTCATCAGAGAATCTGAATCTCAGTGTGGATGTCGGTTGCTGACAAAGTGAGCCGCAAACCGATGGCTCATCTGGTCAAAGAAGAAGATCGTACTCGACTTCAATGTCGAGTATCAATTTTTTGCTGCTTTCTTTAAGGTAGATGAGAAAGCTCGACATAATATGGTGTTTGGTGCACCATAGAGTAGCATCAAAGTTCGGAAGACTTCTAGGAAATCGATCCGATCAGAGGTTCCATTGTAGCTTTCAAATCGGAGGAGCTTGAAGTTCGACGGAATGGGCTCTTGCATAATTTGAGGAGAGAAAGGAGGATCGGTGTGGATGTCGTCATGGTGAGTTGGGGTGACCAGGTCGAGCTCCTCAATATGTCGATCCATCCTCCATAGTTTTTGATCAAGGTCGTTAACTTGATCGCAGGTCTTGGGAGGCTTCCGATCATGGATAGAGAAGGTCCCTTCCGAAGAAGAATCATGATCCAAGCAAGGATCCAATGCTTTCTATTTCTCCTTCCCTGGGGTGATGGGTATGCTAGCTCAAGTGCCCCTCCTTGGGAGTAGCTCTTGACATCTCGACGGTGGGTTTTCTGATGAAATTACCACTGGGGGCTGTCGCATGGCCTGCATCATTTCGGTGAGGCCCTGAACCTGCTGCATTAATAGTGAAGGGAAATCCTGATTTCTCGGTCCAGGTTCGTCCAGATCTGATTAGATCAAGAGATATATTTCAAAAATTTTCTCTTGATCTCAATCAGATCTTGATATGTTTCAGATCTGATTCTTATTATTTTAATAAATAAAATAAAACAAGATAAATTAAATCAAATTCAATTTACCTGATTTGGGTAATCCTATTACCCTGTAGATGATCCTGATTGCAGCGGAAGGTTCTGGATCTTAGCCACGCAAGCGCCTGGCCTCTACCGGTATCCACTCGGGTTGGATCTGGAGATCCTCTTCTTCTCTATCACACCTCCAAAAATCAGATCTGGATCTGATCTGGAGGATCTTCAAAACTCTTTTGAAGATCTGCAGTCGTCCTTTTGCAGCAGCGCAGCCTTCTTGCTTTTGATCGCCTTTCCTTGATCTGAATCGCACCAAACTAAGTCCAAAACACCTTTTGGACGTGGAGAGCAAGAGGAGAAGAGACTATGGCGTGGAGAAGGAGGGGAGAGGCAGCCTTGGGGCGTATCTAATAGCATTGGAATTAGGGTTGGGCGCAGGGTCTTATTTATAGACCTCTTGTGATCCAACTCCTCTTCCTCTCAACCAATCACAACCCTTTGTGAAATCAGATCTAAATCTGATTGGTTGGAATAGAGACCCCTGGATTCCTCCTTAGAGGGTGCCTAAGACCAGTCAAACTGGATTCTTAGTAGAACTCTGAATTGGAATCCAAAAGGGAGGTGGAGTCCTTGTCCAACAAGGACTCCTAGGCGCCTCCTACTTGGGCTCACGCCACCCTTGGCGTGCGCCCTTCTCCTTGCCAGGTTCTGGCAGGGGGACAAGGCCCCCACCAGCTCTCCAATAGGTGCATGACATGTGGTCAAAAGTCAAAGTGTCAATGGTCAACATTTGACCAGTCAAAGGTAGACTTTTGACCAAAGTCAAAGAACAAGAAATGGCAGGTGACCAAAAATGGCAGGTAATGTCTTACAAAATAAGACAACCTTTTCTGACTTGGACAACCTCCAGTCAGACCATATGAAGGCCTCTGATTGAGCACAAACTCCTTTGGCTCAGTCAGGACAACTTATTTATGATAGTAAAAGAAGAACGTTAGGTTCAATCGAGTGCTAGCACGATTTCCTTGAACCTAATTGAATCTCATTCAGATCAATTGAACTAGATCCGTTCAATTGATGATCACCAGATTCAAACCCTTGTTTGTGTGACCCAGTTAGGTTCAGTTCTGTATGGTAATGGGATATGTCATGATCTCTATCATCGACATCATCGAAACTCCTTTCGATGGATCAGAACTCTTCTGATTCGAACAGCTAGAATGATCGATCATCTAAATCATTCTAATTGCTCCCAAAATCCACCAGTGACACCTAGCAGTATATGGTGGCAACCCATCAGAGCTGAATGCGAACCTCTTGGTGCAGCTACCTGTGTGATTAAGTTCTTCTATCTTGAGCCCCGATCAGATTAGGGTTAAGGTGAACTCGTCAAACCCTAGTCTCTGTCATATGATGTAATCATTCGATTCGAGTCCAATGTGAAAATCTAAATAGAAACTCTTTCTATTATTTCACTCTACCATGGCCATGGATTTCTGGACTTGATTCTCATGATCATCATAGGGCTACTCCTCTACCACCGAGGTAGATAGATTCCATCTTGATGCAATCCAGTTCCTACAATGAACATGCTATAGCCAACATACACCTCAGGGTTCCATATGGCTAGGAGACCGAGTAATGGTGTAGTCAAACTATAACACCCTCAAGGTGAACTGCCGATGCATCTCAGGTCAAAGAACCAGACACACTACTGCAGCATCGAGTCAGTCATTGACGAGAAGGTAGACTTCCTAATGACTACTCGAGGTGGTCACGCTCAGTGCCCTCGTTCTCTAACGAGTATCTGTACTCTCGCTCTGGTGTCTCCACACCGTAGACTCAAGACTCATCTACTAAAGAGAAGCGATCGTACACCAACCTTTCGGATCAATCACCATCCTCGTGATGATCCTATGGTCGGAGCTGTTTATGAGTTAATAATGATTATTCATGTCTTAAATTTTCAACTCTTGAAAATATGAATTATCATTACCATTAACTCAAAGGATGTATCACAGACACTAAATACACAGGTGTGATAGAAAATAACCCATTTTATTGATTATAGTCAAAATTACAATTTTGCCCCTAGAAGTGTATTACAAGTGTCAGCCAATTCTGGCTTCTAGGGCACATATATCTAACAATCTCCCACTTGTCCTAAAGCCAATTGGCTACAAGTCTAAGTCCCATCTTCTCAAGGTGGGCTTCGATCTTCTGCTGGCCCAACGGCTTTGTAAGTGGGTCTGCCACATTATCTGCGGAGTTGACTCTCTTGACCTCAACGTAACCTTTCTCAAGGTAATCGCGGATGAGATGATATCGCCGCTCAATGTGCTTGGACTTCTGGTGAGACCTCGGCTCCTTAGCAAGGGCTATGGCGCCATTGTTGTCGTAGTAAAGAGGAATGGCATCTGATGGCATTACTCTAATTTCTGCAGCAAACTTCTTGTACCAGAATGCTTCCTTTGCAGCCTCTGATGCAGCTATATATTCTGCTTCCATGGTGGAATCTGCTATCACAGTTTGCTTGGAACTCTTCCAGCTGACAGCTCCACCATTGCACACAAACAGACTTCCAGATGTCGACTTTCGATCATCTATATCGGACATGAAGTCCGAGTCTGTGTATCCCTGAACTTGGAGTTCTCCATTACCAAAGACCAACATCATATCCTTAGTTCTTCTCAAGTACTTAAGGATACATTTCACAGAAGTCCAGTGTTCTTCACCTGGATTTGACTGATATCTGCTTGTGACACTCACAGCATGGGCTATATCAGGTCGTGTACATAGCATGGCATACATGAGGCTCCCTATTGCAGAAGCATAAGGGATCTTGCTCATGCGTTCTATTTCCTCAGGTGTGCTGGGGCACATCTTCTTGGAAAGATGAATACCATGTCTGAAGGGTATTAATCCCCTCTTAGAGTTTTCCATACTAAACCTCTTTAGTACTTCCTCTATGTATATCTTCTGTGAAAGTCCTAGCATCCTATTCGGTCTATCTCTATAGACCTTAATTCCTAGAATAAAGGATGCTTCACCTAGGTCTTTCATGGAGAATTCCTTAGACAACCACATCTTGACTGATGTCAACATGGGAATATCATTCCCAATAAGGAGGATGTCATCCACGTACAATACGAGGAAGACAACAGCGCTCCCACTGACCCTTTTGAAAACACATGGTTCCTCTTCATTTTTGATGAAACCAAACTTTTTGATCACATCATTGAAACGAGTGTTCCAGCTCCGAGATGCTTGCTTAAGTCCATATATGGACCTTTGCAGCTTGCAAACCTTGTGATCAGTATCACTGGATGTGAAACCTAGCGGCTGTTCCATATAGATATCTTCCTCAAGATATCCATTTAGGAATGCCGTTTTCATGTCCATTTGCCATATTTCATAATCGAAATAGGCTGCAACAGCAAGCAATGTGCGGATGGATTTTAGCATAGCTACCGGAGAAAAGGTATCCTGATAGTCAATGCCTTCGCGTTGACTATAACCTTTTGCCACCAGTCTAGCCTTGAATGTCTCCACATTTCCATCTGCACCAATCTTTCTCTTGAAGATCCATTTACACCCAATAGGTACTATACCTTCTGGTGGATCTACCAAGATCCAGACTTGGTTTGAGTGCATCGAGTCGATCTCTGACTTCATTGCCTCAAGCCATTTCTCGGAGTCGATATCTGATATCACCTCGTTGTAGGTTTTGGGATCATCTCCATGAGCACCATTACCTATGACTACGTCCTCTGAAATAATACCTAAGTATCTTTCAGGGGGACGGGAAACTCTTTCCGATCTACGAGGTGGAGGAGGTTGAAGGGAAATCCTAATTTCCCGGTCCAGGTTCGTCCAGATCTGATTAGATCAAGAGATATATTTCAAAAATTTTCTCTTAATCTCAATCAGATCTTGATAAGTTTTAGATCTGATTATTATTATTTTAATAAATAAAATAAAATAAGATGAATTAAATCAAATTTAATTTACCTGATTTGGGTAATCCTATTACCCTGTAGATGATCCTGATTGCAGCGGAAGATTCTGGATCTTAGCCACGCAAGCGCCTGGCCTCTACCGGTATCCACTCGGGTTGGATCTGGAGATCCTCTTCTTCTCTATCACACCTCCAAAAATCAGATCTGGATCTGATCTGGAGGATCTTCAAAACTCTTTTGAAGATCTGCAGTCGTCCTTTTGCAGCAGCGCAGCCTTCTTGCTTTTGATCGCCTTTCCTTGATCTGAATCGCACCAAACTAAGTCCAAAACACTTTTGGACGTGGAGAGCAAGGGGAGAAGAGACTATGGCATGGAGAAGGAGGGGAGAGGCAGCCTTGGGGCGTATCTAATAGCATTGGAATTAGGGTTGGGCGCAGGGTCTTATTTATAGACCTCTTGTGATCCAACTCCTCTTCCTCTCAACCAATCACAACCCTTTGTGAAATCAGATCTAAATCTGATTGGTTGGAATAGAGACCCCTGGATTCCTCCTTAGAGGGCGCCTAAGACCAGTCAAACTGGATTCTTAGTAGAACTCTGATTGGAATCCAAAAGGGAGGTGGAGTCCTTGTCCAACAAGGACTCCTAGGCGCCTCCTACTTGGGCTCACGCCACCCTTGGCGTGCGCCCTTCTCCTTGCCAGGTTCTGGCAGGGGGACAGGCCCCCACCAGCTCTCCAATAGGTGCATGACATGTGGTCAAAAGTCAAAGGGTCAATGGTCAACGTTTGACCAGTCAAAGGTAGACTTTTGACCAAAGTCAAAGAACAAGAAATGGCAGGTGACCAAAAATGGCAGGTAATGTCTTACAAATAAGACAACCTATTCTGACTTGGACAACCTCCAGTCAGACCATATGAAGGCCTCTGATTGAGCACAAACTCCTTTGGCTCAGTCAGGACAACTTATTTATGATAGTAAAAGAAGAACGTTAGGTTCAATCGAGTGCTAGCACGATTTCCTTGAACCTAATTGAATCTCATTCAGATCAATTGAACTAGATCCGTTCAATTGATGATCACCAGATTCAAACCCTTGTTTGTGTGACCCAGTTAGGTTCAGTTCTGTATGGTAATGGGATATGTCATGATCTCTATCATAGACATCATCGAAACTCCTTTCGATGGATCAGAACTCTTCTGATTCGAACAGCTAGAATGATCGATCATCTAAATCATTCTAATTGCTCCCAAAATCCACCAGTGACACCTAGCAGTATATGGTGGCAACCCATCAGAGCTGAATGCGAACCTCTTGGTGCAGCTACCTGTGTGATTAAGTTCTTCTATCTTGAGCCCCGATCAGATTAGGGTTAAGGTGAACTCGTCAAACCCTAGTCTCTGTCATATGATGTAATCATTCGATTCGAGTCCAATGTGAAAATCTAAATAGAAACTCTTTCTATTATTTCACTCTACCATGGCCATGGATTTCTGGACTTGATTCTCATGATCATCATAGGGCTACTCCTCTACCACCGAGGTAGATAGATCCCATCTTGATGCAATCCAGTTCCTACAATGAACATGCTATAGCCAACATACACCTCAGGGTTCCATATGGCTAGGAGACCGAGTAATGGTGTAGTCAAACTATAACACCCTCAAGGTGAACTGCCGATGCATCTCAGGTCAAAGAACCAGACACACTACTGCAGCATCGAGTCAGTCATTGACGAGAAGGTAGACTTCCCTAATGACTACTCGAGGTGGTCACGCTCAGTGCCCTCGTTCTCTAACGAGTACCTGTACTCTCGCTCCGGTGTCTCCACACCGTAGACTCAAGACTCATCTACTAAAGAGAAGCGATCGTACACCAACCTTCCGGATCAATCACCATCCTCGTGATGATCCTATGGTCGGGAGCATGTTTATGAGTTAATAATGATTATTCATGTCTTAAATTTTCAACTCTTGAAAATATGAATTATCATTACCATTAACTCAAAGGATGTATCACAGACACTAAATACACATATGTGATAGAAAATAACCCATTTTATTAATTATAGTCAAAATTATAATTTTGCCCCTAGAAGTGTATTACAAGTGTCAGCCAATTCTGGCTTCTAGGGCACATATATCTAACAATCTCCCACTTGTCCTAAAGCCAATTGGCTACAAGTCTAAGTCCCATCTTCTCAAGGTGGGCTTCGATCTTCTGCTGGCCCAACGGCTTTGTAAGTGGGTCTGCCACATTATCTGCGGAGTTGACTCTCTTGACCTCAACGTAACCTTTCTCAAGGTAATCGCGGATGAGATGGTATCACCTGTTTGCTATGGCGCCAACTCTTCCAATTTCTGCAGCAAACTTCTTGTACCAGAATCTGCCCTCTGAGATATATATTCTGCTTCGGTGGAATCTTTCGATCATCTATACACAAACAGACTCGATGACATGAAGTCCGAGTCTGTGTATCCTTGAACTTGGAGTTCTCCGTTACCAAAGACCAACATCATATCCTTAGTTCTTCTCAAGTACTTAAGGATACATTTCACAGAAGTCCAGTGTTCTTCACCTGGATTTGACTGATATCTGCTTGTGACACTCACAGCATGGGCTATATCAGGTCGTGTACATAGCATGGCATACATGAGGCTCCCTATTGCAGAAGCATAAGGGATCTTGCTCATGCGTTCTATTTCCTCAGGTGTGCTGGGGCACATCTTCTTGGAAAGATGAATACCATGTCTGAAGGGTATTAATCCCCTCTTAGAGTTTTCCATACTAAACCTCTTTAGTACTTCCTCTATGTACATCTTCTGTGAAAGTCCTAGCATCCTATTCGGTCTATCCCTATAGACCTTAATTCCTAGAATAAAGGATGCTTCACCTAGGTCTTTCATGGAGAATTCCTTGGACAACCACATCTTGACTGATGTCAACATGGGAATATCATTCCCAATAAGGAGGATGTCATCCACGTACAATACGAGGAAGACAACAGCGCTCCCACTGACCCTTTTGAAAACACATGGTTCCTCTTCATTTTTGATGAAACCAAACTTTTTGATCACATCATTGAAACGAGTGTTCCAGCTCCGAGATGCTTGCTTAAGTCCATATATGGACCTTTGCAGCTTG
Organism: Cocos nucifera; assembly: GCA_006176705.1. Taxonomy (NCBI): domain Eukaryota; kingdom Viridiplantae; phylum Streptophyta; class Magnoliopsida; order Arecales; family Arecaceae; genus Cocos; species Cocos nucifera. The sequence goes on along the minus strand of QRFJ01000282.1, from coordinate 6,940 downwards.
CAAACCTTGTGATCAGTATCACTGGATGTGAAACCTAGCGGCTGTTCCATATAGATATCTTCCTCAAGATATCCATTTAGGAATGCCGTTTTCACGTCCATTTGCCATATTTCATAATCGAAATAGGCTGCAACGGCAAGCAATGTGCGGATGGATTTTAGCATAGCTACCGGGGAAAAGGTATCCTGATAGTCAATGCCTTCACGTTGACTATAACCTTTTGCCACCAGTCTAGCCTTGAATGTCTCCACATTCCCATCTGCACCAATCTTTCTCTTGAAGATCCATTTACACCCAATAGGTACTATACCTTCTGGTGGATCTACCAAGGTCCAGACTTGGTTTGAGTGCATCGAGTCGAATCTTCTGACTTCATTGCCTCAAGCCATTTCTCGGAGTCGATATCTGATATCGCCTCGTTGTAGGTTTTGGGATCATCACCATGAGCACCATTACCTATGAGGAACATTTCCTCTACGTCCTCTGAAATAATACCTAAGTATCTTTCAGGGGGACGGGAAACTCTTTCCGATCTACGAGGTGGAGGAGGTAGTGTTCTTATTGGCTCAACCTGATTTGGTTCCACTTGGTCCTTAGCTCGTTCTGCTTGTGAGACTTTCTCATCAAGCTTAATCTGCTTTCCAATGCCACTATCTTGAATAAACTATTTTTCAAGAAATATGGCATGTCGACTCACAATCACATTGTGGTCTTCTGGAATGTAGAAATAGTATCCTAATGACTCTTTAGGATATCCTATGAATCGAGCTCTAAAGGACCTAAACTCTAACTTGTCCGCTTGTTGTCTTTTGACATGAGCCGGACAACCCCAAATTCTGAGATGACTCAGACTTGGTTTCTTACCGTGCCATATCTCATACGGTGTGGTAGGAACGGTTTTAGAGGGAACCCTATTCAGTAAATAGATTGAAGTTAATAATGAATGTCCCCAAAGAAAATCAGGGAGGTCTGTGAAGCTCATCATGGATCGAACCATATCCAATAGAGTCCGATTTCTCCGTTCTGAAACCCCGTTGAGTTGAGGTGTTCCTGGTGGAGTCCATTGAGAGACTATGCCATTTTCCTTAAGATAGTCTAGGAATTCCCGGCTAAGGTATTCACCTCCTCGATCTGATCGAAGAACCTTAATGGGTTTTCCAGTTTGTTTTTCTACTTCATGTCTGAATTCTTTGAACTTTTCAAAAGGCTTCAGACTTGTGTCTCATAAGATACACATACCCATACCTAGACAGATCATCGGTAAAGGTAATGAAGTAGACAAAATTGCCTCTAGCCGGCACATCAAATGGGCCGCACACATCAGTATGTACTAGGGCAAGGAGATCTGTGGCCCTCTCCCCATGTCCAACAAAAGGGAGTTTAGTCATTTTGCCTTGAAGACAAGATTCACAAGTTGGATATGACTCAAAAGTCAATGGACTCAATAGCCCATTTTTCTCCAATTTGTTAATCCTATCTTCTGCTATATGACCTAATCTCAGGTGCCATAGATATCTGTCGTTTGGACTATCCCTAGGTCGTTTGGCATTCACGTTTTGCTCGATAGTTAAAATACATCAATATGGTACATCAATATGCTACTGATAAAGACCATTTGCAATTTTATTTCTTTCATAAAGAATGTTACAATGGTCCTTAAAGAAGGTGATCACATAACCTTCTTGTGCTAAGCATGAAACAGAAATCAAATTCCTGCTAGCTGCAGGCACATAATAACAGTCTTTTAAAACTAAGTCTAAACCAGATGGTAATCGCAGAGGGTATGTTCCCATGGCTACTGCAGCAACTCTTGCTCTACTACCGATGCGTAGGATCATGTCTCCATCCCTCAGCCTCCTGCTATCCTCAAGACCCTGCATAGAAGTGCACAGATGAGCACTAGAACCAGAGTCAAGCACCCAACTGGATGCAGAAGAAACCGTAAGGTTAGACTCAATAACGAGCATACCTCCAGAAGGACCTTCCTTCTTGTTCTTCAGGGTGGCCAGGTAAGTAGGGCAGTTCCGCTTCCAATGGCCGTCGCTGTTGCAATGGAAACACTTTCCTTTGCCATCGACCTTCTTCTTCGGTTCTGCCTTCTTCTTCTTTGATCCTTCCACCTTTTGCTTTTTCACAGACTTCTTTTTCTTTCCATAAGACTTTCTTTTGGAAGAAGTCCGTTCCATAGCAAGAACTGAGCCTTTAGAACCTTTCATAGAAAGCTCAGCGGTAACCAGCATATTCATCAACTCGGCCAAGGAATTTTGAAGTTTATGCATGTGGTAATTCATGATGAATTGCCCATATGCATCAGTCAAGGATTGCAGAATAATATCGTTCTGCAGATCCAAGTCCAACTTCACACCGAGCTTCTCAAGCTCTTCCATGTCCTTGATCATTGTCAGACAGTGATCTTGGACTGACTGCCCATCACGCATCTTAGCCTTAAAAAGTCATTTTGTGACTTGATATTTGGCTGCGCGACTCTGTTCACCAAACATCTCCTGCAGGTGAGCCAACATTTGGCGAGCAGTCCCGATATCTTCATGTTGGCGCTGGAGCTCATCAGACATCGAGCCCAACATGTAGTATCTGGCCTTATTGTCTTCGTCAATCCATTTTTCCAGAGACGCTCTCTGTTCAGTGGATGGACGAGCTGGTAAGGTGGGAGGGTCCTGGTCCAAAACATGTGTTAACTTCTCTGAACCCAAAACAATTTTGTAGTTCCTGAGCCAATCTTTATAATTGGGTCCAGTCAGTCTATGTGTGTCTAGGATACGTGCCAGTGGGTTGGACGCAGACATTTTCCTGTAGAGAGTCAAAGATTCTAGTTAGATACTGTAATTTTGACTTGACCAATTTGTTTAGGGATTTTATTTTTAAACAAATTAGCTCCCACTATTTTCTCGGATCCCTACACTCCCTCTGTAGAGATGCGAAAATCTCCACGATTGATGATTTCTAGTGGGTGGTGCGGTCTCACCAACTGACTCATCACCTCACCTAACAGTTATTGGTGATGGGTTAGCCAATGAGTGAACAACTCTTGTTCAATGATTCTCTAATCATGGTGCACCCAAACTTGGTCTCTAATTCATGAATCTCACCGTATCCGGAATATTGATCCACTCCTTAGTTAAGTCAGACCCACCATTTGCATAGACTGGGTTCCTAATTGGGTCTCTCACCGTATCCGAATATTGAGCCCAACTCATCCTCCAGCCCATAGCATCCAATGCCTAATAGACATGGTTGCGTCTTCCCGGTGCAACTGAGCCACTGTATCCAGCCGAGAACAATCAACCCCGGGAAGGGCCCGCACGTCTACAATGGTGGAAGACCTCGGACTTAATCTTTTCTTAGGGAGAATTGATTCAGGTCTCATTAAACTAGACTTGGCTTAGTCATAACAATTATGACTAACCTAGTGGCATGGGTTAGCTCGGATTATTGACCACCTCAGATCAGAACTGTGTCAACAGATATGGCCAGGTAAGTGAGACCGGTGGAAGGAATATGCCATTAACTCGTACAAGAACGCATTCAGGTCGAGTAGCTTCCAATTAAAAACCAGTCGGTCGTCTGTGCCAAACTTACCTTAGACACCAAATTGTTGAGTCAGAACCAATTGGGTTAGCCTACAATCCAGACTCTAACCTCTGAGCCTAATTAGGTCTTGCTTGATCGTGACTCGATCTTGACCCAGACTTAATCCTATTAGGCTGGTCAATTTAAGCATTGTTGATCCCATCTAACCAACTCTTGATTCGGTTTGATCAACCGCTTAGACCTAATTGAGCTACCCAAGCCCGAACCCAGTATTATGAATATGTCTTAGATCTGAAATTCTCAATTTTAGACCTAATTAATATTCCATAAACTTAATTCTTAATTAAGTTGGGTTCATAAACAAAATATGCACAATAAATCCTAGGGTTTCAGGATCTAGGGTTTTGCAGAAAGTAAGTTTTGGGTTTCTGATTAAGGACGAACACGCAGCACCCCTACACATCATAAGAACACCCCATCGAATGGGAAGAGAGGGCCTTTAAACCCTTCTTCGTTCTTATGACCGGACGGCCAAGAGGAACGCCTTAATCAGGAACATGTAAATACTACAAAACAGTTATCAGATCTATATCATATATCTCATATACAAAGTTTAGATCTAATCATGGCATATTTTGCATACATCTCATGTATCATAATCATGCATGTTTTCAGATCTAAATTATCTCATAATAATCTAAAAAATTAGATTTAAATTGATCTAATCAAAATAAATTCTAATCTAGACAATTATGTAGAACTATTCTACAACTAGTCTAGTCATGCATCTAATCATATCTCATATGATATTTAAAATTAAATAATTTTTATTTGCTGTTTATCAGATGTTATTATAACACTTATAATATCAGAAAATAGTAAATAAGAAGATCTAAAATATGATTTAATCAGATTAAATCAAAGACATGCAAAACTATTCTATAGAACTATTCTATTCTAGAACTAGTCATGCATATCTTCATGTTCTTAGATCCAAATCATTTAATTTTAATTTTTTCTGATTTCAGATCTGATCACATCTCATGTGACATCTGAAATCACTTTATTTTCTAATTAAAATAAAATTAAAATCAGATCTAAACAATTTAGAACCATGGCTCTGATACCAGTTGAAGGGAAATCCTGATTTCCCGGTCCAGGTTCGTCCAGATCTGATCAGATCAAGAGATATATTTCAAAAATTTTCTCTTGATCTCAATCAGATCTTGATATATTTCAGATCTGATTCTTATTATTTTAATAAATAAAATAAAATAAGATAAATAAATCAAATTTAATTTACCTGATTTGGGTAATCCTATTACCCTGTAGATGATCCTGATTGCAGCGGAAGGTTCTGGATCTAGCCACGCAAGCGCCTGGCCTCTACCGGTATCCACTCGGGTTGGATCTGGAGATCCTCTTCTTCTCTATCACACCTCCAAAAATCAGATCTGGATCTGATCTGGAGGATCTTCAAAACTCTTTTGAAGATCTGCAGTCGTCCTTTTGCAGCAGCGCAGCCTTCTTGCTTTTGATCGCCTTTCCTTGATCTGAATCGCACCAACCTAAGTCCAAAACTCCTTTTGGACGTGGAGAGCAAGGGGAGAAGAGACTATGGCATGGAGAAGGAGGGGAGAGGCAGCCTTGGGGCGTGGGATCTCAATTGAGCATTGGAATTAGGGTTGGGCGCAGGGTCTTATTTATAGACCTCTTGTGATCCAACTCCTCTTCCTCTCAACCAATCACAACCCTTTGTGAAATCAGATCTAAATCTGATTGGTTGGGAATAGAGACCCCTGGATTCCTCCTTAGAGGGCGCCTAAGACCAGTCAAACTGGATTCTTAGTAGAACTCTGATTGGAATCCAAAAGGGAGGTGGAGTCCTTGTCCAACAAGGACTCCTAGGCGCCTCCTAACTTGGGCTCACGCCACCCTTGGCGTGCGCCCTTCTCCTTGCCAGGTTCTGGCAGGGGGACAGGCCCCCACCAGCTCTCCAATAGGTGCATGACATGTGGTCAAAAGTCAAAGTGTCAATGGTCAACGTTTGACCAGTCAAAGGTAGACTTTTGACCAAAGTCAAAGAACAAGAAATGGCAGGTGACCAAAAATGGCAGGTAATGTCTTACAAAATAAGACAACCTATTCTGACTTGGACAACCTCCAGTCAGACCATATGAAGGCCTCTGATTGAGCACAAACTCCTTTGGCTCAGTCAGGACAACTTATTTATGATAGTAAAAGAAGAACGTTAGGTTCAATCGAGTGCTAGCACGATTTCCTTGAACCTAATTGAATCTCATTCAGATCAATTGAACTAGATCCGTTCAATTGATGATCACCAGATTCAAACCCTTGTTTGTGTGACCCAGTTAGGTTCAGTTCTGTATGGTAATGGGATATGTCATGATCTCTATCATCGACATCATCGAAACTCCTTTCGATGGATCAGAACTCTTCTGATTCGAACAGCTAGAATGATCGATCATCTAAATCATTCTAATTGCTCCCAAAATCCACCAGTGACACCTAGCAGTATATGGTGGCAACCCATCAGAGCTGAATGCGAACCTCTTGGTGCAGCTACCTGTGTGATTAAGTTCTTCTATCTTGAGCCCCGATCAGATTAGGGTTAAGGTGAACTCGTCAAACCCTAGTCTCTGTCATATGATGTAATCATTCGATTCGAGTCCAATGTGAAAATCTAAATAGAAACTCTTTCTATTATTTCACTCTACCATGGCCATGGGCTTTCTGGACTTGATTCTCATGATCATCATAGGGCTGCTCCTCTACCACCGAGGTAGATAGATTCCATCTTGATGCAATCCAGTTCCTACAATGAACATGCTATAGCCAACATACACCTCAGGGTTCCATATGGCTAGGAGACCGAGTAATGGTGTAGTCAAACTATAACACCCTCAAGGTGAACTGCCGATGCATCTCAGGTCAAAGAACCAGACACACTACTGCAGCATCGAGTCAGTCATTGACGAGAAGGTAGACTCCCTAATGACTACTCGAGGTGGTCACGCTCAGTGCCCTCGTTCTCTAACGAGTACCTGTACTCTCGCTCCGGTGTCTCCACACCGTAGACTCAAGACTCATCTACTAAAGAGAAGCGATCGTACACCAACCTTCCGGATCAATCACCATCCTCGTGATGATCCTATGGTCGGGAGCTGTTTATGAGTTAATAATGATTATTCATGTCTTAAATTTTCAACTCTTGAAAATATGAATTATCATTACCATTAACTCAAAGGATGTATCACAGACACTAAATACACATATGTGATAGAAAATAACCCATTTTATTATTATAGTCAAAATTATAATTTTGCCCCTAGAAGTGTATTACAAGTGTCAGCCAATTCTGGCTTCTAGG
>QRFJ01000281.1:1113029-1243242 GCA_006176705.1 Cocos nucifera | reverse complement strand
CACCAGAAGGTATAGTACCTATTGGGTGTAAATGGATCTTCAAGAGAAAGATTGGTGCAGATGGGAATATGGAGACATTCAAGGCTAGACTAGTGGCAAAAGGTTATAGTCAACGCGAAGGCATTGACTATCAGGATACCTTTTCCCAGTGGCTATGCTAAAATGCATCCGTACATTGCTTGCCGTTGCAGCCTATTTCGATTATGAAATATGGCAAATGAACGTGAAAACAGCATTCCTAAATGGATATCTTGAGAAAGATATCTATATGGAACAGCCGCTAGATTTCACATCCAATGATACTGATCACAAGGTTTGCAAGCTGCAAAGGTCCATATATGAACTTAAGCAAACATCTCGGAGCTGGAACACTCGTTTCAATGATGTGATCAAAATATTTGATTTCATCAAAAATGAAGAGAAACCATGTGTTTTCAAAAAGGTCAGTGGGAGCGCTGTTATCTTCCTCGTATTGTACGTGGATGACATCCTCCTTATTGGAAATGATATTCCCATGATGACAATAGTCAAATTATGATTGTCTAAAGAATTCTCCATGAAAGACCTAGGTGAAGCATCCTTTATTCTAGGAATTAAGGTCTATAGGGATAGACCGAATAGGATGCTAGGACTTTCACAGAAGATATACATAGAGAAAGTACTAAAGAGGTTTAGTATGGAAAACTCTAAGAGGGGATTAATACCCTTCAGACATGGTATTCATCTTTCCAAGAAGATGTGCCCTAGCACACCTGAGGAAATAGAATGCATGAGCAAGATCCCTTATGCTTCTGCAATAGGGAGCCTCATGTATGCCATGCTATGTACACGACCTGATATAGCCCATGCTGTGAGTGTCACAAGCAGATATTAGTCAAATCCAGGTGAAGAACATTGGACTTCTGTGAAATGTATCCTTAAGTACTTAAGAAGAACTAAGGATATGATGTTGGTCTTTGGTAACGGAGAACTCCAAGTCCAGGGATACACAGACTCAGATTTCATATCCGATATAGATGATCGAAAGTCAACATCTGGGAGTCTGTTTATGTGCAATGGTGGTGCTGTCAGCTGGAAGAGTTCCAAGCAAACGGTGATAGCAGATTCCACCATGGAAGCAGAATATATCGCTACATCAGAGGCTGCAAAGGAAGCATTCTGGTATAAAAAGTTTGCTACAGAAATCAGAGTAATGCCATCTGATGACATTCCTCTATACTGCGATAATAATGGCACCATAGCCCTTGCTAGGAAGCCGAGGTCTCACTAAAAATCCAAGCATATTGAGCGACGATACCACCTCATCCGCGATTACCTCGAGAAGGATTATGTCGAGGTCAAGAGAGTCGACTCCGCAGATAATGTGGCAGACCCACTTACAAAGCCGTTGGGCCAGCAGAAGATCGAAGCCCACCTTGAGAAGATGGGACTTAGACTTATAGCCAATTGGCTTTAGGATAAGTGAAAGATTGTTAGATATATGTGCCCTAGAAGTCAGAATTGGCTGACACTTGTAATACACTTCTAGGGGCAAAATTATAATTTTGACTATAATAAATAAAATGGGTTATTTCTCTATCACATATGTGTATTTAGTGTCTGTGATACATCCTTTGAGTTAATGGTAATGATAATTCATATTTTCAAGAGTTGAAAATTTAAGACATGAATAATCATTATTAACTCATAAAATGCTTCCGACCATAGGATCATCACGAGGATGGTGATTGATCCAGAAGGTTGGTGTACAATCGCTTCTCTTTAGTAGATGAGTCTTGAGTCTACGGTGTGGAGACACCAGAGCGAGAGTACAGGTACTCGTTAGAGAATGAGGGCACTGAGCGTGACCACCTCGAGTAGTCATTAGGAGTCTACCTTCTCGTCAATGACTGACTCGATGCTGCAGTAGTGTGTCTGGTTCTTTGACCTGAGGTGCATCGGACAGTTCACCTTGAGGGTGTTATAGTTTGACTACACCATTACTCGGTCTCCTAGCCATATGGAATCCTGAGGTGTATGTTGGCTATAGCATGTTCATTGTAGGAACTGGATGGCATCAAGATGGAATCTATCTACCTCGGTGGTAGAGGAGCAGCCCTATGATAATCATGAGAATCAAGTCCAGAAGCCCATGGCCATGGCAGAGAGTGAAATAATAGAAAGAGTTTCTATTTAGATTTTCACATCGGACTTCGAATCGAATGATTACATCATATGATAGAAACTAGGGTTTGACGAGTTCACCTTAAACCCTAATCTGATCGGGGCTCAAGATAGAAGAACTTAATCACACAGGTAGCTGCACCAAGAGGTTCGCATTCAGCTCTGATGGGTTGCCACCATATACTGCTAGGTGTCACTGGTGGATTTTGGGAGCAATTAGAATGATTTAGATGATCGATCATTCTAGCTGTTCGAATCAGAAGAGTTCTGATCCATCGAAAGGAGTTTCGATGATGTCGATGATAGAGATCATGACATATCCCATTACCATACAGAACTGAACCTAACTGGATCACACAAATAAGGGTTTGAATCTGGTGATCATCAATTGAACTAATCTAGTTCAATTGATCTGAATGAGATTCAATTAGGTTCAAGAAAATCGTGCTAGCACTCGATTGAACCTAACGTTCTTCTTTTACTATCATAAATAAGTTGTCCTGATCTGAGCCAAAGGAGTTTGTGCTCAATTAGAGGCCTTCATATGGTCTGACTGGAGGTTGTCCAAGTCAGAAAAGGTTGTCTTATTTTGTAAGACATTACCTGCCATTTTTGGTCACCTGCCATTTCTTGTTCTTTGACTTTGGTCAAAAGTCTACCTTTGACTGGTCAAACATTGACCATTGACACTTTGACTTTTGACCATATGTCATGCACCTATTCAAGAGCTGGTGGGGGCCTGTCCTCCTGCCAAAACCTGGCAAGGAAGAGGGCGCACGCCACCCTAGGCGTGTGCCCAAGTTGGAGGCGCCTAGGAGTCCTTGTTGGATAAGGACTCCATCTCCTTTTTGGATTCCAATTAGAGTTTTTCTAAGAACCAACTTTGACTGGTCTTAGGCGCCCTCTAAGGAGGAATCCAGGGGACTCTATTTTCACCAATCAGATTTAGATCTGATTTCACAAAGAATTATGATTGGTTGGGAAGAAGAGAAGTTGGATCACAGTCAGTCTATAAATAAGACCCTGTGCCCAACTCAGATTAATATGAGATGATTGAATCACAATTCCCCATGCCCCTAGGCTGCCTCTCCCCTCCTTCTCCATGCCAAACCACCTTCTCCCCTTGCTCTCCACGTCCAAAAGGAGTTTTGGATTTTTGTTGGTGCGATTCAAGCAAGAGAAAGGCGATCAAAAGCTAGAAGGCTGCACTGCTACAAAGGACGACTGCTGATCTTCAAAAGAAGTTTTGAAGATCTTTCAGATCAGATCCAGATCTAATTTTCGGAGACGTGATAGAAAAGAAGAGAATCTCCAGATCCAGCCCAAGTGGATACCAGTAGAGGCCAGGCGCTTGCATGGCTAGATCCAGAACCTTCCGCTGCATACAGGATCATCAACAGGATAATAGGATTACCCAAATCATGTAAATTAAATTTAATTTAATTTATTCTTATTTTATTTTATTTATTAAAATAATAAGAATCCGATCTAAAATATCCCAGATCTGATACAGATCAAAGAAAAAAAATTTTAAAATATATCTCTTGATCTGATCAGATCTGAACGAACCTGGATCGAAAAATCAGGATTTTCCTTCAATGTTATGTACTAGGCCTGATGTGGCTTATATTTTAGATATAACTAGCAGATTTTAAGCTAATTCAGGAAAGGATGATTGAAAAGCTATGAAAAATATTCTCAAGTACTTGGAAAGTGCTAGAGAAGCAGTGAATTGGAAGAGTTTCAAATTATAGATTGTATCTAATTCGGTTATTGAGGTAGAATATGATATTGCTACAAGTAAGACTGCTAAAGAAGTAACCTAATGAAGAAGTTCATCATCGAGTTTGGTGTGGTTCTAGAAATTATACACCCTGCGCCACTTTATTGCATGAACACTGGGGTTGTTACTCAGGCAATGGAACCAAGGTCTTATCAAAAACCCAAGCACATCCTAAGGCATGCATCTCATTTGTGATGTGATATGGAGCAAGTTGACACTAAGAACAATATAATAGACACATTCACTAAAGCCTTGTATCGGCAGCAGGTTTGATCGCTAACATGATTGTATAGGTATTAAACATAAAGATGATTGGCTTTAGTACAAGTGGAAGATTAAAAGATTAGTAACCTACATGCTAATCGCATAGTTGATATAATAGAAATTTTTTGTATTATTTCTAATCATGTAATGATATGAGGTATTTTATTTCATCATTTGCTGCATCTTATCTTTCTTTAAGATTATGATGAATCATATAGATTAAGACAATGGTTTTAGGGTCATAATGAGATCATGCCAATGAAACTTAAAATTCTAATCTAAAATATTCTCAATCGTTGGATCATTGAGTCGAGGATCAATATTCTAGATAGATTGGCACATCTTATATATACCCGATGGAGGGGATAGCTGATCTCACAATCATTTATGTAAAGAGACTAATATAAGGATGTGGGTGCTCATTAAAAAATGAGTTTACTGAATTGATCTATAGAGAGAACATCTTATGGAGTCTTACTTACATATTAAAAGATAGTTTTCTAGTGGAAGTTGTGTAAGTGATCCTTAGATTTGAGATCACCATGGTACCTTATACACATGAATCCATATTTTGGTTCATATTCATTTATGACTAAATCATGTACGAGATATTCTGAATATGATGAAATATGTATAAAAGTTGTGAGTCGGTTAACAAAGAATTAATCACTCCTAGTAAGAGAAAATATCATCCTATGTATTATCATCTCTAGATGACTCAGGAAGTCTTTGATCAAAGTAGAATGAATATTAGAATGAGTTTCTAATATTTTATTATTAGGATCATTGTTGATTGATGGATAATTGATATGATATACAATTGAGTTTGACATGAATCCATACTCATAAATATATGCAAGATGTAGGATATCGAAAGATTGAATTGCACGATAACTTATCACTGAAGGATATATTTGGTATTTTTATTAAATTCTACATCTTCTGGATAGGCGTAATATGTTGCTTGACGTCAATCTTATCTTGTAAGTTCTCAAGAATTAAAGAGTTTGATTTATGAATCAATTAAGAGTTTTAATTAGTTAACTTGGTTGACATGTATTTAACCTAAATTGATTAGAAGGATTCTAATTAAACTATATTAACATGCACTTGGACCTACTGCTAGCTAGATATGTAACCCAATGGATCATGTACATTAAAAAATTGATCAAGAAATTTATTTAAATTTTATTATGGTTAATGGATCCTAATTGGGTTGCTAATTAGCATGCTAGCACATATTGACTGATCCAACTCTTAACCAAATTAAATTTGGTTCGAAATCTTATTATTTGGTTAACCTTTTTGAGTAAGACTTGGATTGGATCAAGCCAAAAGTTAGCACCTCCTAGTCTTATTCACAAGCCTTAAATGAAGAGTTTGTGAGACTCTTCTCATTGTTGGCCCCACAAATAAATGGGTGCAGGTTTTTGGCATGGAAAAGGACTAAGAGTCCTTCTATATTAGTTTTCTAACCCTCTCTCTCCCCTTTCATGCCTATTGGATAGGCCTTATCATTGTCCATACCCCTTAGGTGGCATGGAGTGATTTATTCTCTAAAAAGATGTGAGAAAAAATTCAGATATCGTGCCAAGAGTTCTTCTACTTGAAGGAAACTGGTTGGTGGCCCCTTATCTCTTTTCTCACCCATCTGATAAGAATTGGATATGATCCAATGTCTCATGAAAAAGATGGATGGCTTATCTAAATAAAGGAAGTTGTATATGTAACTTTCTAATGCCAAAACCAAGTACATGCGCCCCTTGGAGTCCTTCTACATGAAGGAACTTATCTGAATCACCATAATTTGGATAAAGAGAAGCCCAGATTGGGATGTGATAATTTAAATGGCGCCTCCTCTCTTCTTATAAATATGACTCCTATCCAAGAGTCTAGGCAATTGAAGTCTGAGCAATTCTCCTCCTTCTCTTGTTAAGATAAGATTTTTCTTACTAGAACAAGAAGTCTTTCATTAAGACAAAAGTTTAGAAAGAGAATTAGAAAAGACTAATAGAGAGAATAAAAGGGAGAGGAAAGGAAGGTCTAGGAGAATTATATTCCTAGAAAGGCTAGGAGAATTATATTCCTAGAAAGGCTAGCAAATTTTTAATTAAAAAGAATTCATCAAGTAAGGTTTCAATAAGAGTACTTTCTTGATCATGTTTCCGTGTAGATCATTATTGAAGGGTGAACATTTGGACATTTTGTGGAAGTGATTTATCATCAAATTAGATTTAAATTTGGTATGGTTCCTAATTTCTATCTTTTATATTCAACTTTGATTAAAATCAACAAGAAAATCTTGGGTCTAGAGTTTCTGTAGCTGTGGGTTTTATTAAGATATTTTGAAATCAAGCTTCCGCTGCACCATCGAAACCCTACACATTCAGTCTATAAGACAATCTTCCATCATTGAAAATCTAAGGCTGATATATTTATCTTGGCCTTCAATTAGATTGATTGAAGCTTTAATTATTTTATTTTTTCATCTTAAGCCAAAATTCTAGCTATTCTATCTAGGTCTCTATCTATGTATGATTTTATAGTCGAACTCTATCTAATTTTATGAAGAGTCACGTGATTCTTGTCCGCTAGTTAGATTGTTATGATGTAGTCAGCTATCATTAAGGTTCAAAATCGTAAACCTTTCACCCAGCATTGGATAATAAAATAATATCAAATTCTTTTTAACCATCCAAATTGAAACAATGGTGATTCTTGATTATCCGTCTACCAGTTGAAGAGATCACCAAAAAGAGCACTACCGACAATATATAAGAGCCTGCCTTTTTTTTTTTTTTTCCTCGTCTCTCTCTCCTATCTCCAGGACCCTCATATTCCCCCTTCCATTTGGTCTCTGCCCACCATTAACCATCAACGAGGACACCCACCATTGAAGGCGGCCTCCAACATCCATCCTTGCCTTTTTTTTACTCAATATCTCTCCTCTCCCTTCTCTATCTTTCCCCTCCCTCTCTCATGGTCTCCTCCCTCCCTCTCCCTCTCCCTCTCCTACTTTCTGAGTTTCCCACCGAAGAGGATGTCTACCACCAATGGAAACCTCTGTCTTTTCCAATGACCATACATATAATATTAAAATAATCAAAATCATAACTATATTAAAATCAATATTGCTTAATATTTACTTCTTTTTTATCCACATATTTGACAAAAATTATTTAAATTTATAACCTTTTATATTTTAACATCAACTTTTTATAATGATTAAATTAGTATGCTAATTTATTGTAGCAATAATCCACTGATAATACAATAATAATATTACTTTATTTATTATATTTATAAATTTAATATGATAATAATTATGCTATAATATAAAAATATATTATATTATTATTAAAATAATAATTATTATTTAAAAACATCAAAAGTTGTAGATTTCATCACTAGTATTGTCAAAATTAAAAGAACAAGAATACTAAACATAAACATGACACTAAGATTGAAGTTATCATTTTATTTTTGTTTCTCTATTTTTATTTAGATCGATCTAAACTTTCAAAATATAAGAGTTTTGGATCTTTGTAGCATCTATTGGAATAGGTATCATGCTCCCATCAAGTGAGCTAACTTCACAATGTGCATCATTTCTATCATCGAGCAATGCATTGGTGCCACTATAACATGGATGGAAGATTGACCACAAATATCACCATCCATATTTGAGTTACCTCCAATATTGCTGGTAGAACTCATTTGAGATCAGGTTTTGGTATTGTAAATAAGAGAATCCTTTTTTTGATAAGATGGAAGCTATAGTATGTAGAAAATGGATTTGGTATATCCACATCCATATCCATATTTTTCAGCGAATTCAAAGTAGGATATGGATATTAATTGAATATCAAAATATTTATTCTAGATGGAGATGGATATGAATCAAATATTTAGTCTATCTATATTTATTTTCAATGAATATAGATACAGGTTGGATATTAATTATATTCATATTTTCTCTAGTAGGATACGAAATATTATTAAAAAAAAGAATTCTTGATGTAATTCAATAATGAAAACTAAATAAATGATATAATCATAAAGAATGGAAATGAAATCCACAATCAAGATCACAAGCAATGCACTATAACTAAATAATGGTCTAAGAAGTAGTTATTAAATTTGCACAAAGATTAGTTTGCCCAACTTTTTAAAATATCATAAAGAGTAAAATAAACTTATTTATTTTATTTTGTAAAAGGATAGATTGTTGAATTTTTGGTAAAATAATTAATTATTAAGATATGAAATACCAAAATATATTTGAAATGTTCATATATTATGAAGTGAATAAATTCTCGGTAACCATAAATCATTGTATGATCCAAGCTCTGCTAGAATATGAGTTCTCCTAACTCTCAATAAGTTTTATTAATCATAAATATATGGTGGAACATGGTTTTATCGTGGTGGTTAAGTACCCAAATACAAGGTACTTCAGGATAAATTAGAGGCCGATGAGACATGATTATTTGGCAGTTGCAAAATGATTTCACATATGCATAGTAGGAAGATGATTGTCAATGGTAGCAGAACCACCATGGGTGAAGATCAGCCATGGGAAAACATCCATCAAGCATGGTTAGTTGTAGGATAATTATTTTCAACATAGTATAAATATTAAAATTATACTTTATATGAGAATATTTCGATAATCAATCAATCTAGTTCATTCATGTTATCTATCTTTATCTTTTATCTTAAGAGATAGTTTAACTTAGTCCTTTTATCGTGGCTCCACACTACACCTTTTATCATAGCTCTGTACTATACCTCTTATTATATATAGCTCTCCCCAACATCCTTATCATATCCCTAGGCTATAACCTTTCCCCCATAGCCCCATACTACATTTCAATCCGGATCTATCCATTCGAATGGTGGGGTAATGATGGTGATAGTTCTTAAAGATTAAGGCATCTGAATCCATATTACTCTCCATCCTCCTTTTAGATTATTATCCTTCCAATTGATTCAACATCGATGGTATGCATATATCATCCCTAAAACCCCACATTTTCTAACACACACGAAATAGGGCAACCAACATTAATCGAACTCTATCTAAGCTTTTCCAGAATTATATGATTCTCATCTACTCTAATTTCATCAAACTACATCCATATGGTGCTTGCCTCTAGCTACCAACCATATAGTTAAGATGTAGTGTAAACACGGTCTGATAATTATACCTCTCTGGTGACAACACCATGTCTGACTTCCACTTCTTTAATGATTGAGTGATTGGAGCTAATTGCTCTCCTTTCTCCACATTCTTATAACTATTTTGCCATGTACTATATCATGATTCCTTTATTAGGGCGATAGAAGAGATTCTCATAATTCAGCATATATTCTAATCAGCTTCAAGCTCAGTATGGTTAGTTTTTGCTTGGTTTTTCTTCGATAGCTATTTGGCCAACCCTGGCTGATGTTTTTCTTAGTCAGCTTGTGACTTGTGAGGCATCATATAGTTCTTGTGTGGAGCCATCTCCCATTCTTCAATGGAGTTTTTCTTAGTTAGCATATGAGCCATCATGTGGTTCTTGTGTTAAGCCATCTCCCAATTTACTCGGTTTGTTTTTCAATGGAATTTGAGAATTTCAAGGCTTCAGCCCATAAACTATCATCTCATTCTGTCAATTCTTATCATTACCTTGCACGTACCGCCACATGGTTAGGCATGCATTTATTTTTTAGATATTACCATTAATTCAATATGGCATATATAGGGAGTTATGTGGAACCGAGCGTCAAAATCATCCTTCAATATGGGAAAATTGGGTAAGATTCAAAACTTCGGAGCCCATTGTTTGTTTGACTAAAACCGGACCAACGGTTAGGTTGTTGCCAAATGCCAATAGAATCATGCAAACAACAACGTAGCTGGTATATTAGTGGCAAGAATTGTGTTACTAGTTGATTTTAGAGACGTGAGATCTTTGGGAAACAACGGTCTTTGCAGACCGATCCTTCAACTTCTCGTGGCAAGACAATCTGTTTCCCCATAAAATATTGATGATGTAAAATATCATAAGTATGTCTTAATATGCCTATCATGACAATTAATGGCTAGAATAGAGTGCTTGGTCCAGAAGCGTGGGATATGAAATCGGAATGAAAATAAGTAATTTTTATTTTAGATTTTTGATTGAAAGAAGATTTATTTTGATTTCGAGATAAAATAAAAATAATTTAATTTATTTAAAATTTAATTTTTATTTTTTTAAAAAAATTTAAAATTTTATTTTGATTTTAATTTCGACCACGAATCAAACACTTCAAAATATTTAGCGATTTCAATTCCAATTTTAATCAATTTTGATTTTTATTTCTATTCCAATTATGTCGGTAAATGAAGCATGTCACGTCACAATCTTATTTATTCATAATATTAATAAAAAATGCATATTGTACCGGCTAAAATCAGTGAAAGACTTAGACTATTTTTGGAGACAAGTCCAATGAGATAACCGTGTATATTTATCATCACAATGGTATCAACTAAACCTGTACAACATATGTATTAAACATTACTCTTTATAAACTAAGTTAATGTTATATCTGGTAAAATAAAATAAAATTATACTGAAAGATAAAACACAACTATCTCGTGAGACATATCTCTTAATTTGTAACCGTTAATCATTGCTGCATTTATAATTAACTATTTATAACTCCATTTAGAGTAGGGTGGCCAATGCAGCTAGGTTATTCTATAGTTTCCTATTACAAAAAAACCAAGTCTAATTGCCCATTCTAAGATTACATTAAGAAGTAAAAACCCATAATTTTCTCTGAGAGAAACTTGCGTCCCAAGTATTGGATTAAAAAAAATAAAAAACTTGCGTCCGAAGTATTGCATCAAAAAGAAAAAGAAAAAAACTTGCGTCCAAGGGAAAATCCCATCTACATAACCCCGTCGTCCTCCGCCTCCTACCCCACGCCGATCCCCCCGCATCTCTATCCCTGTATCACCGCCTCACACCTGGACATCTTATCTCCCTCTGTTACCGCCTCACACCTTACATCCTATCTGCGATCGTCCCTGCGACCCCGCGATGGCCCCACCGTCCCTCGGCCTACTCGGCCCGCCGGAGATCCACCTCGCCGCCGCCGCCGCCGCGGCAAAGCCGGACACAGCCACCGGAGAACCCTTCCTCGACATGATGGACGGCGGCTTCAACGCTGCCGTCCCCGCCCGGCCGCCTATGGGCCTGACGGAGAACTACTCCCCGACCTTCGTCTCCTCCGGCAACCCCTGCCTCGACTTCTTCTTCCAGGTCGTACCCGACACCCCAGCCGCAACCATAACATCCCTCCTCGAGGCCGCCTGGACCAGCGACCCCCTCACCGCCCTCAAGCTCGCATGCCAACTCCGCGGTGTTCGCGGCACAGGCAAGTCCGACCGCGAGGGCTTCTACTCCACCGCCCTCTGGCTCCACCGCCACCACCCCAAAACCCTCGCCCTCAACCTCCTCCCCTGCGCTGAATTTGGCTACCTCAAGGACCTTCCGGAGATCCTCCACCGCCTCGTCGATGGCGACGACACCCGCCTGCGCGCCAAGGCCAAGGATCGGCCGTCCAGACACAACCTCCGGACGCGCCGCTGGCGCCCCTTCCGCAAGGACTCCAACCAGGACCGCCGCCGGGAGGGCACGAGGGAGGAAAGGCTCGCCGCCGAAGCGGCCCGGGTCAAAATCGGGAAGGAGAAGGCGGCGGAGCTCAGACGGAAGAAACGGATGGAGATGGCGATCCGCGCGGTCCAGCGGTACGAACGGGACCCGGAATACCGGTTCCTCCACGACCGGGTCGCCGACGTCTTCGCCGAACTCCTCCGCGCCGACCTCGTCCAACTGAACTCTGGCGAGTTTAACAAGTTGTCTCTCGCCGCTAAGTGGTGCCCTTCCCTGAACTCTTCCTACGACCGCTCCACCCTCCTCTGCGAGGCGATCGCCCGCCGCGTCTTTCCGCGCGACTCCGACTCGGAGTACGCCGCCCTGGAGGACCGCCACTACGCCTACCGCGTCCGCGACCGCCTCCGGCGGACGGTGCTGGTTCCCCTCCGCCGCGCCCTCGAGTTCCCGGAGGTCTACATGAGCGCCGGCCGGTGGGACTCCCTGCCCTACAACCGCGTCGCCTCCGTCGCCATGAAGAACTACAAAAAGCTCTTCTTGAAGCACGACGCCACCCGCTTCTCCGAGTACCTGGAGAAGGTCCGGCAGGGGAAGGCCAAGGTTGCCGCCGGCGCGCTCCTTCCCCACGAGATCATCTCCGACGCCGGCGACGAGGTGGCGGAGCTCCAATGGAAGAGGATGGTGGAGGACCTCTCCAAGAAGGGAAGCCTCCGCGACTGCATTGCCGTCTGCGACGTCTCCGGCAGCATGAACGGAACTCCGATGGAGGTCAGCGTGGCCCTCGGCCTGCTGATCTCCGAGCTCAGCGAGGAGCCGTGGAAGGGGAGGGTGATAACATTCAGTGCGGAACCCGAAATGCATCGGATCCGAGGGGATTCTCTCTATGAGAAGACCGACTTCATCCGGACGATGGACTGGGGGATGAACACCGACTTTCAGAAGGTGTTCGATAAAATGCTCGCGGTGGCGGTGGAGGGTGGATTGCCGGCGGAAAGGATGGTGAGGAGGGTGTTTGTGTTCAGCGACATGGAGTTTGATCAGGCGTCGGCGAATGCTTGGGAGACGGACGACGAGGCGATCCACAGGAAGTTCGGGGAGAGCGGATACGGGGAGGCGGTGCCGGAGGTGGTGTTTTGGAATCTGAGGGACTCGAGGTCGACGCCGGTGCCATCGACGCAGAAGGGGGTGGCATTGGTAAGTGGGTTCTCCAAGAATTTATTAAAGCTGTTCTTGGAGGGGGATGGGGTGCTGAACCCGGTGGCGGTCATGGAGGAAGCGATATCGGGGAAGGAGTATGAGAAGCTGGTGGTCTTCGATTGAATGCCGTGAATGCAGTGTGGAAGACACCATCTATGGTTTTGGGTTAGGAAATAGTCTGTTCAAGCTCTTTTCTTTGCTTTTTATTCTATATATATATATATATATATATATATATATATAAACCAAAAAAAGAAAAAAAAGGTATATGTACGGTATGAAGTTGGACTTTGAATAAAAGAAATCTATACTTTATTTTCCCTGAATTTTATTTCTATGGTTTTGGATGGGCTGCCACCGCAAGCAGGTCGGAGCGGGTCCAAGTGGGACCCTGGCAGATCTCACGGTGGATAACGCGCAATCCGGAATCGGTGAAATGCAAGGGTAACGTGGCGTATTGTCACCGTGGGACCTAGTGTCCACTTGGACAGTTAGACATGTCATTCAATAGTTGGAGCGATATGATCAAAGGTCGAGAAAAAGAGATTGAAAAGAATAACAAGGCTGAAAGGACAAGAAGCAACAGCATCTTGACTCATCTTCGTTGTTTATCTATTGTCCCAGTGTTTGCCCTTTAGACTATTGTAGCGGCAAATCCAATGATTCCATCACGATAGTAGTTGCATGGATCAATCCCATCGATATTTTTTCTCCTTACCACCATCCGATCAGAAGCATTACCTACACTCTCTTCCAGCATCGAGAAAACCTACTTCACATTTTAGTTTTACATCGTCTTCAGATTGCATCTTTTTAGGCGCTCTAGTGCTGAAAGCACTGAGCATGACCCACTGTTGGCAGCTGTGGACGTCCAGCTTCCAAATTAAAACGCTCTTCTTCACCATTACCCCCTCTTTCTGGTACCGGGTTCCATGTTTTCACTTTGTTCTCTGCTCCCCACTTCTTAAAGCATGAAGAATTAAAATTAAAGCATGCCTAGAGGCTTATATATCAAAGCCCCAAATGGGTCAAGTTGATATGTGAGCCGACTCGGTTCTAATTTGATAAGACTTGAATTGATCCTTATTTGAAGATACATGGACCATATCTAAATTTTGCATCAGATGTCGTCGGTCTTGCATTTTTTATGCAATCTAACCTAACTTAGCCCGTATATTATTCAGGTGTAATTTAAGTCAACAAAATAGGCTTGATCCAAGCCAATCCAAACCCGATCTAAGTTTGACCCAAAAATTTAAATTATATAAATCTCTCTTTCACTCTAAAAATCTTTTTCTATTCATTTAATGAAATTTTATTTAAATAAAATTTTCTTTTTCATCGCAACAATTACATCCTCTCATCCACTTTTACTTAATTATATTGAGGCATTCATATGTCATTCCGCATATTAAAACTTATGCAAAGGTCCTGCTTAGCTGAAAGTAAGTTATATCGGAAAAAAAGGGAGATCCACGACAAAGTGAAATAGCTGATTGGTTTTGGGCCTTTGCCTTGTGATCGAAGCCCAGGAAAATCAAAGATTTTGGCAACATAAAAAGAATCACATGGCGTGCCACCAGGTCGAAAACTCGAACCGGATGATTAGGTTCAGAGAAATCTCGAAACTTCGGGAACTTTTGGATTATAAAATTACCATCTACTCCAATAAAAAAATGTTATAAAAACTATGGTTTAAAGGATAAAGTCAATAAGATAGATAAAATAAAATTTTTATTTCTTTTTTTCTTTTTTTTTCCTCCTGCGGATAGGTTATATTCAGGTTAAAATAAGTTTTATAATGTCGTTACTCCCCCACTCGCCCATTTCTTAGTAACTGTATTTCCTAGAATAGTTCTCGGTGCCATTTGACTTTTCACTTCCGCATCCTTGTCCTTCCTTGTACGAAGCCTCACCAATAAACCTGCCAAGCTCAATCAATTTGTGGGTGTAATTTTATAGTGCATATAATGCCCTCCACATCTTGTAATCCAATGGACAGGAGGGTTATAAGATATATCTATGATTTCAACTCTGGCATCCACCTTCCTCGGCCTCATTTAATTAGCACGCAATTATCAAGATCTTGGCCATAAACATTGATTCATCATTTCCAAAATACTAAATGTTCCTTACACTTGTCAATTTCCCCCTGGGTGTTCCCATTGAATTGATGTTTTCAAGGGATGTTGTATGTTAACAAGTATCTTGTTTGTTCATCTTACTCCATTTTGACTCCTATATCCTCGTTTCAAGCTTCTTCCACGGCATCTTCAGGTCTTCCTTTGGCCAAGCAATATGAGAAGCGTAAGAGAGAACTCAAAGCTTCCAATATTCCCGCTTCCATTAACCCTCGAGTACTTATACTCGAACCTTCTCACTTTACTATCCCGGATCTCATTTTCCAATGTTTCTTCATCTTTTGCTTCTATTTTTCCAATCCACCATAAAGAAGCCTTTTTTTATTAACAATCTAACTTTAGAACTACTATTTGAAAGAGTACCAACTCTCACAGATCTTGGCCTATCTTTTTCCTTTCTTAGGACCATTGGGTCTATCGTGTTTCATTTTATAAAAATGCTGATTAGGAATGGTATGGATTCTTGAACCTTATAAAGTTTTCAACTTTCTAGATGGTAAAGAATCGACCCTTATTACTAGCTGCATTATGTTTCGGATCTTCTTTAACCAATACTTTTCATTTCAACGATGGCATGTCAACCCCAACCCTTCTTGATCTAGGATTTCTGTTGGATCTTCAGTGGATGAATAAATTTTTTTTAGCTGCGTCAAATTTCTTCATCTCAATCGATAACATCGGTTTTTATTTAGGAAAAATGGCTAATTACTCATCTTATATTGAGTGCGCTAATGTCTTCATCCTAACCGATAACTTCGGTCTTTATTTAGGTAAAATGACTAGTTAGTCATCTTATATTGAGTCTTATAGTGATCGAAATGACTCTCTTACACATCAAGAACCGATGGCATTCTACCTTATTTAGTTTTATAAATTCTTATTCTATTGTAAATCTATTAAAGTAGTAAAAGCCCATCGTAGACTTGTTGTAGTATTGGACGAAAATTGCACTATTTGTCTTTTGTCTGTTTTACTAAATTCTTTGTTTAGGGGTTTGAAGAAATTTTGTTCATGCTCTACAAGTTATGGTAGCCTCCTTCGGCTGCTTCAAGTTTGGCTCTACATCCACTTTCTTGAATTTTAGCTTTTGACCATCTCCTTTTATATGCCTCTTGATCTCAAACTAGCCCACTTAGAAGGTCCTTTTCTATCTTTTTTCAAATACTTTTACAAATTTTACGAAGGGCCTTCTCAGAGATGATTTCTTTTTTTCCTTTCCTACATGCTCCTCGCCTTTCATGGCTCCTCATGCCTTCGTCCACCACATCTAAGGATGAAACAAAATCTACCAGCTTGCTTTAGTGATTTTTTCTTCTTTCTCGAGATTTATATGCCTATGACCGACAATAATAGATTCTCCATTGAATAATATTCTCCTAGTCTGGTAGCTCATCAATTCGATCTCACTTAGGATATATTATATTCTTTCTTGATCTTTCTGAATCACGACCAGTTTGACCGAACTTTCATTACTTATCCCACTATCATGGAATTAGTCTTACATTTGTAATCAACCCTATGCTACTTTTGAATTTCACCCCTTTAATCCCAAACCAACCACTACCGAAGAATTTCTGATATGGTGGGTAGCTCACTTGAAGACCATCTAATGAGGGCCAATTTCAAATGTCCTAATCCAAATTGCCTAGGATGAAGCTTCTCTACCAACTAAAACTCAACTTTCTATGCAGGATGGAGGTGGAGCTTCATCAGCATTCCCTTTAGATAAAAGTATTCTTCTGTAGCTCTGCAAATCAATCAAAAAATATAAAAAAATTTATAGAATCAAGTACATTGGATGGAAAGGCCGCACTAACATGTTTCATAGAAAAGAGGCCGAAAATCAAATATTGGAAGATTTTAAACACAAGTTCTAACTTTATTTTAAAAACTTAGTTAGGAATGTCCTGGGTGGGTGTTTGGATTGGTCTTCTTGCTATAGATAATTTTATGGGTGGCTAGATAAGCATCAGCCTCCTGAACCCTTTGCCAAGTTTGGGTTAGCTAATCTTGTTGCACCCATTGAGTCTATTAAGAATGAAAAAGTTACCTAGTCTGGATTATACTATTCGGACATTGAGTGGCCAGCTTACCAAAAATATTAGTAATCGACTCTTCTTTCAAGGATAAGATTAGTATTTTTATCCTTTAGTCTTTTGTTCTTGTACTAACTATCATTCTTCATTCTTTCAGGTATTTCAGAGGCTCTTCCAATCAAATCCCTCGAGCCTAAACCTAAGTCTAAGCCTGAACCTAGACCTATCTTGGCTCCTCCTACACTAAAGAGATGCAAATCATTGGCTCGTCGTCTCCCTCCAAGTTCAACTAGTAGTTTACTTTTTCAATAAATGAAAACCAAAAATACCACCTTCATTCAAGTTAACTTGAATGAAAAAGAAGAAGGAAAAGAGTCCCCATCAATACCCAACACTGCCTCAATAGTACCAACATCGCTTCAACTTTCACAACCTACCCCTATAGATGAAGGCATCCTTGTAACTATTCTAAGTTCAGTCACACATCCTATGGCATATGCACCTCTGAAATCTGTGGCTCCAACTATTCAATCTATAAGTCCCTACTATGAATATCAATGTTTCTTTATTTAGCAGTCCTGACTTCTCCTACAAGATATTCTGTAATCTCACCATCCTCCACTAGCTTCATTGACATGGTTAAAAGCTAAGTTGGCTGCATTCTGTGCATCCTCGACCTCCTCAAGACTATCCCAAAATGATACCCCAGTAGAGGTCATTCAAGCCCATCACTTATTATGGAGTCTTGCCAATTTATCCTTGGATGACTTCATATCTTCATTTGCACTATTTGAAGCCCAAGAAGCCTCAGAGATTTTATTAAAGAATAGCTATTTTTCATCATCTTTGGACTTGGCGAAGTTGAAGGAAAACTTGTCTACTCTTGTTGAGTCAATTCAATCACTCTAGTCTCTATCAGATGAAGTAAATATTGTACTAACTAAGAAAACTAAACTGAAAGAAAGAAATCAACTTTGATAAGAACTTCAACCCACCATTGATGATGTCGAAAGATGGTCGAACCAACAATTGAAAAAAGAAAGAACAATAATTGAGTTGAAGAACAAAGTTATTCAAGTTAAAGTTGAGGTATCTGCTTTACAGAAATACGGTGCCAATCAAAATGATCTTCATGGATGGAAATTAAAATTCTACAAGATGTGGAACATTATCTCGCTCAACTATCTGCAGGCCTTCATGAACTATAGCATTAGGCCAACAAAATAGAGCCTTTAGGAACATAGATGTTAGATAAGTGAAGCTTGCTTCAATGGGCCTTTAAGAAGTTGTAAATCTTGCTTTTGTTTTTGTTTAGTTCTTCAATCAAACTTTTACTTCATTTATTTCTATAAATAGAACTTATCTAAGTACTAATATCAATCAGCTTGTCTAGCCAGATTTTTTCTTTGTAAATATATTCCTTTCTGCATCTTCCAAATTATAGGATAATATTTCTTTAAATGTTTACCATTGATCATTTGATCATATACAATTCCATCCAGATTTCTCTATGAAAATACTCCACCTTATTGCATGCGATGGCCCTACCCAATTTGATGACCATAGCCAAACTTTGGCTCTTTTTGTCCCACTAGGAGGATAGTCTTCCAAAGTAGCTCCCCTTCTTTAAAGCATTTTAATCGAATCCTCTTGTCATAAACTTGGGCTACTTTTCTTTTCTGAGCCCTTATCCATTCTAAGGCACTTAATCATTTCCTATCCAAGGTAACTAATTCTACCATCATAGCTTGTGAATATTTCTTTTCAATTAGCAAATCCTAATGCAACACATGTCCTGACTTTATGGTTAACTCCCTTGGAAGTACATCATCATGACCAAAAGTTAGGGCATATGGTGTCGTGCCTATAAACATTCTCTTTGAAGTCCTATAACTCTAAAGCACTTCTGATAATACTTCATACCATAACCTCGATCTTTCGATAATAAATTTCTTTATATTATTGATTAAAATCTTATTTATTACTTTGACTTGCTTGTTTTCTTGTGCATAGTAGGGGGTTGAGTGAATTATCTTAAATCTAGATTTTTCTGCAAAGCTTTTCACGTCTTAACCAATAAAAATAGATCCTTGGTCTATCATTATAGTTTCTAGCAGGCCGAATCTGTGCATGATGTGGTGCCTAATAAAATCAATAATAGATATCTAAATTACTGACCTCAAGAGAATTGCCTCAACTCATTTAATGAAGTAGTCAATTGTCATAATAATGAGCTCATGCTCCTTTGAAGAAGCTAGATAAATTTGATCAATCAAATCCATTCCCCATCCTTTAAATGGCTAAGGTTTAATTACATAATACATTTCTGCTACAGAAATTCTTTGGAATTGCCTATGTTTCTAACATGCTTGATAGCCTTTAGCATACTAAATACAATCTTCCTACATCTTTGGCTAAAAATATCCATATCGAATAATTAACCAACGCATTTTTTGTCCAACTTGATGGATCCCATGTATTCCTTCATGAACTTCTTCCATTATCAGTAAGAATTCTTATTCTCTAATGCATCTCAAAAGAAGATCATTTGGCTTTCTCTTATACAATTTGTCCTCAATTAGGACATAGTTTAAAGATCTTAGTTTGGTTTTTCTATCCACCTTTCCCGATGGTTTCTTGAGATATTGTAGAATTGGGTATCTCCAATCATTTTGAGCAACTTGGAATCCACTAACACAAACATAATTATCTTTTTGATCATCTATAATTGACGATAACACTCTTCTTTCCACTTTAATCATTCTTTCCAATATTTTTTCTAGTATCTTTAGCCTAGATGCAATTTGCATTAGCTCATTGGTTGAATGATTCTCCATTCTCGGAATAAATTCCAGTATCACTTCTACAAATCATCGCATCAATTCTATAGTCTTCATATAATATCTAACCAAAGTCTCACTATGATATTTATATTCTCCACTAACCTATTTTAGCATCACTCGAGAATCTCCAACCACTTTAGCATTTATTGCCCCTAACTGAAGCAATATTTTGAGGCCAATTATTAAAGCCTTGTATTTGGCCTAATTGTTCAAACATTGGAATGTTATTGAAATGAAAATTGGATGTGAACCCCATTTGGAGAGATTAACAATACCCTAGCACTAGCAACTTCATCCATCTTTGAGCCATCAACCATTATTATCCATAGCTTCAAATTAACATATTCAGTTGATACATTTGCCATAATCTTAGAATTAATCGACAAACAAGGATGATCATCCAAGAAATTAGCCAACACTTATCCTTTGACCAATTTCTATAGGATACATTGTAATGTGTATTCCGATAAAGTCAACATCCACTCCCGATCCTTCCATGCATGATCAGCCTTATTAACATATATTTAATTATATCAATAATATAAATAACATATATAAGAACAGGTAATATATACTATCTCAACTTAGTACATGAATAATGTAGAGCCAAACATTATTTTTCAATCAGTGTGTACGACCATTCAACTTCAATTAATGTTCGACTCAAATAATACACTATCTATTTAATCCCTTTCTCATTATCTTGAGCTAATAAACTCCTAATATGGCTACACTAATACTGGAGGTCGCACCAAATACTATTTTATATCTTCGAATGCTTGCGATGTATTTCGGTCCAAGTGAATTCTTTCTATACTTTCAACTTCAATAACGGCAAAAAAGACTGAAATTTTCCTACATAATTAGAAATAAATCTCCTAAGGAAATTTACTTATCCAAGAAATTAATCTTTGTAATTATTATTTGTTTTCAGGTGGCTTTGCTGCAATAATTGCCCATGCTTTGTTTTTGTCAACCTCAATTTCTTTCTATTGAATAAAAGAACCTAGGAAATGACCAGCCAAAACTCCAAACACACACTTTTGAGGATTTATCTTTAAATGGTATACCCTCATTCTTAGAGCAATTTTATTCAAAAACTCCAAATATTCTTCAAAATTTTGAGCCTTGATCACTTTATCATTAATGTACACCTCCATAAATTAGCTAATCATGACATGAAATATAGTATTCATAACTATTTGGTATGTTGCTCCAACATTCTTTAAATCGAAAGATGTGACTATTCATTTAAACATTTCGATCAGCCCTAGGTATTGAAAAGCTATTTTATGCACATCTTTCCCAACTATAAAGATTTGGATATATCTAGAATGACCATCTATAAAACATAACATCCTATGTCAAGTGGCTACATTTATAAGTATATCATCAATCAGCATTAGATATTCATCTTTTGGTATAGCTCTATTGAGATCTCTAAAATCAATACAAACACATAACTTTTTATTTTTCTTAACCATATGAATAATATTGGATAATGATTCGGCATACCTTGCAGTTCTAATAAAACCTGCTTTAAACAATCTATCCACCTCCTCTTCCATGTTCAAAATAACTTCTACTGACATTCTCCTTTTTGGCTGTATGTAGGATTTAAAACCCTCTTTTATCGGCAATCTATATTCTACTAGTGTTCTATTCAAACCCAGTATTTAATATAATTTCAAGCAAAATAATCTTTAAATTTTCATAGCAATGTAACTAATTATTCTCTTTTCTCATCCAGCAACACTTAACAAAAGTAATTCGGGGCTATGATTCTTCTTCCAAATTTATTTTCATTACTTCATCAGGCACTCTAGCATTATCATCTTCTAGTAAAGTAGTTTCGAGTTCATCCCATTGTATTACATCCGACTCTTCGATTACTTCAGACATACGACACTTTAATCCTTCTTCTTCTTTAAATTTCTTGTAGGCTAATAGTCTGACAAAAGTATCTTCATTACTTCCTGAGTCATTATAATCTCATTGTAAACATATTCAGCTCTTCTATCTCGCATAACCGAATCTCAGGTTCTATCTGACAAATATCTATAAAATTCATTACAGTCACTTTTGTGGGTCCTCTTAATTTGTCTTCCCAACAAACTTCGATGGGCCCACATCATCTTGATATATATAGCTTCAATCATGTTTGTATTTAATATAAATGGCTTATTATTAGCTATGACAACCTCTACTTCAACTTCTTTCTCCTTTATGTCAAGATTTCATAAAATCAATTGTTGGTGTAAGAATGAAAGAATACAAAAATTAGCATATATCATATCTCTACCGAGTAGAGCATTGTATGTAGTCGAAGCATCAATAATAAAGAATGTAGTAATAGAGAATCATAAACCTACTTGAAGATGCACTAGTAAAATCCCTTTTAGTCTGCAAGATCCTCCTATGAAATTCGTGACCACCACGTCTGTAGCTACTAATTCATCATCCTTCCTCCCAAGTTTACACATCAATACTATTGGCATAATATTTACTACTGCACCATCATCCACTAGAATATGTCGAACAGATTTTTCAAATATATGTACATCAATGTATAGCAATTTGATGTGTTTCCCCATTTCTCTTGTGGGTCTCTAAAATAAAATTATCACCACATCCTTGTCAAATGCTGAATTGTCTAGATTTTGTCCGCTTTTAACATCTAGCTCATGGTCAATAGATAGAATTTCTGGACATTCCCATCTGTTAGATATATGTGCCCTAGAAGCCAGAATTGGCTGACACTTGTAATACACTTCTAGGGGCAAAATTATAATTTTGACTATAATTAATGAAATGGGTTATTTTCTATCACACCTGTGTATTTAGTGTCTGTGATACATCCTTTGAGTTAATGATAATGATAATTCATATTTTCAAGAGTTGAAAATTTAAGACATGAATAATCATTATTAACTCATAAACAGCTCCTGACCATAGGATCATCACGAGGATGGTGATTGATCCGGAAGGTTGGTGTACGATCGCTTCTCTTTAGTAGATGAGTCTTGAGTCTACGGTGTGGAGACATCGGAGCGAGAGTACAGGTACTCGTTAGAGAACGAGGGCACTGAGCGTGACCACCTCGAGTAGTCATTAGGAAGTCTACCTTCTCGTCAATGACTGACTCGATGCTGCAGTAGTGTGTCTGGTTCTTTGACCTGAGATGCATCGGCAGTTCACCTTGAGGGTGTTATAGTTTGACTACACCATTACTCGGTCTCCTAGCCATATGGAACCCTGAGGTGTATGTTGGCTATAGCATGTTCATTGTAGGAACTGGATTGCATCAAGATGGAATCTATCTACCTCGGTGGTAGAGGAGTAGCCCTATGATGATCATGAGAATCAAGTCCAGAAATCCATGGCCATGGTAGAGTGAAATAATAGAAAGAGTTTCTATTTAGATTTTCACATTGGACTCGAATCGAATGATTACATCATATGACAGAGACTAGGGTTTGACGAGTTCACCTTAACCCTAATCTGATCGGGGCTCAAGATAGAAGAACTTAATCACACAGGTAGCTGCACCAAGAGATTCGCATTCAGCTCTGATGGGTTGCCACCATATACTGCTAGATGTCACTGGTGGATTTTGGGAGCAATTAGAATGATTTAGATGATCGATCATTCTAGCTGTTCGAATCAGAAGAGTTCTGATCCATCGAAAGAAGTTTCGATGATGTCTATAATAGAGATCATGACATATCCTATTACCATATAGAACTAAACCTAACTGGGTCACACAAACAAGGGTTTGAATCTGGTGATCATCAATTGATCTGAATGAGATTTAATTAGGTTCAAGGAAATCGTGCTAGCACTCGATTGAACCTAACGTTCTTCTTTTACTATCACAAATAAGTTGTCCTGACCGAGCCAAAGGAGTTTGTGCTCAATCAGAGGCCTTCATATGGTCTGACTGGAGGTTGTCCAAGTCAGAATAGGTTGTCTTATTTGTAAGACATTATCTGCCATTTTTGGTCACCTGCCATTTCTTGTTCTTTGATTTTGGTCAAAAGTCTACCTTTGACTGGTCAAACATTGACCATTGATCCTTTGACTTTTGACCATATGTCATGCACCTATTGGAGAGCTGGTGGGGGCCTGTCCCCCTGCCAGAACCTGGCAAGGAGAAGGGCGCACGCCAAGGGTGGCGTGAGCCCATGTAGGAGGCGCCTAGGAGTCCTTGTTGGACAAGGACTCCACCTCCCTTTTGGATTCCAATCAGAGTTCTACTAAGAATCCAGTTTGACTGGTCTTAGGCACCCTCTAAGGAGGAATCCAGGGGTCTCTATTCCAATCAATCAAATTTAGATCTGATTTCACAAAGGGTTGTGATTGGTTGAGAGGAAGAGGAGTTGGATCACAAGAGGTCTATAAATAAGACCCTGCGCCCAACCCTAATTCTAAGTGAAAGAGAGATTTCCCATGCCCCAAGGCTGCCTCTCCCCTCCTTCTCCACGCCATAGTCTCTTCTCCCCTTGCTCTCCACATCCAAAAGTATTTTGGATTTAGATTGGTGCGATTCAGATCAAGGAAAGGCGATCAAAAGCAAGAAGGCTGCGCTGCTGCAAAAGGACGACTGCAGATCTTCAAAAGAGTTTTGAAGATCCTTCAGATCAGATCCAGATCTGATTTTTGGAGGTGTGATAGAGAAGAAGAGGTTCTCTAGATCCAACCCAAGTGGATACCGGTAGAGGCCAGGCGCTTGCATGGCTTAGATCCAGAACCTTCCGCTGCAATCAGGATCATCTACAGGGTAATAGGATTACCCAAATCAGGTAAATTAAATTTGATTTAATTTATCTTATTTTATTTTATTTATTAAAATAATAATAATCAGATCTGAAATATATCAAGATCTGATTGAGATCAAGAGAAAATTTTTGAAATATATCTCTTGATCTAATCAGATCTGGACGAACCTGGACCGGGAAATCAGGATTTCCCTTCAACTGGTATCAGAGCCATGGTTCTAGATTGTTTAGATCTGATTTTAATTTTATTTTAATTAAAAAATAAAGTGATTTCAGATGTCACATGAGATGTGATCAGATCTGAAATCAGAAAAAATTAAAATTAAATGATTTGGATCTAAGAACATGAAGATATGCATGACTAGTTCTAGAATAGAATAGTTCTATAGAATAGTTTTGCATGTCTTTGATTTAATCTGATTAAATCATATTTTAGATCTTCTTATTTACTATTTTTTGATATTATAAGTGTTATAATAACATCTGATAAACAGCAAATAAAAATTATTTAATTTTAAATATCATATGAGATATGATAGATGCATGACTAGACTAATTATAGAATAGTTCTACATAATTGTCTAGATTAGAATTTATTTTGATTAGATCAATTTAAATCTAATTTTTTAGATTATTATGAGATAATTTAGATCTGAAAACATGCATGATTTGATACATGAGATGTATGCAAAATATGCCATGATTAGATCTACTTTATACATGAGATATATGATATAGATCTATAACTGTTTTGTAGATTTACATGTTCCTGATTAAGGCGTTCCTCTTGGCCGTCCGATCATAAGAACGAAGAAGGGTTTGAAGGCCCTCTCTTTCCATTCGATGGGGTGTTCTTATGTCGTGTAGGGGTGCTGCGTGTTCGTCCTTAATCAGAAACCCAAAACTTACTTTCTGCAAAACCCTAGATCCTGAAACCCTAGG
The DNA here is from genome assembly GCA_006176705.1 of Cocos nucifera. NCBI lineage: Eukaryota > Viridiplantae > Streptophyta > Magnoliopsida > Arecales > Arecaceae > Cocos > Cocos nucifera. The sequence continues at coordinate 1,217,440 of QRFJ01000281.1, read as the reverse complement.
ATTTATTGTGCATATTTTGTTTATGAACCCAACTTAATTAAGAATTAAGTTTATAGAATATTAATTAGATCTAAAATTGAGAATTTCAGATCTAAGACATATTCATAATACTGGGTTCGGGCTTGGGTAGCTCAATTAGGTCTAAGCGGTTGATCAAACCGAATCAAGAGTTGGTTAGATGGGATCAACAATGCTTAAATTGACCAGCCTAATAGGATTAAGTCTGGGTCAAGATCGAGTCACGATCAAGCAAGACCTAATTAGGCTCAGAGGTTAGAGTCTGGATTGTAGGCTAACCCAATTGGTTCTGACTCAACAATTTGGTGTCTAAGGTAAGTTTGGCACAGACGACCGACTGGATTTTTAATTGGAAGCTACTCGACCTGAATGCGTTCTTGTGCGAGTTAACGGCATATTCCTTCCACCGATCTCACTTACCTGGCCATATCTGTTGACACAGTTCTGATCTGAGGTGGTCAATAATCCGAGCTGACCCATGCCACTAGGTTAGTCATAATTGTTATGACTAAGCCAAGTCTAGTTTAATGAGACCTGAATCAATTCTCCCTAAGAAAAGATTAAGTCCGAGGTCTTCCACCATTGTAGACGTGCGGGCCCTTCCCGGGGTTGATTGTTCTCGGCTGGATACAGTGGCTCAAGTTGCACCGGGAAGATGCAACCATGTCTATTAGGCATTGGATGCTATGGGCTGGAGGATGAGTTGGGCTCAATATTTCCGGATACGGTGAGAGACCCAATTAGGAACCCTAGTCTATGCAAATGGTGGGTCTGACTTAACTAAGGAGTGGATCAATATTTCGGATACGGTGAGATTCATGAATTAGAGACCAAGTTTGGGTGCACCATGATTAGAGAATCATTGAACAAGAGTTGTTCACTCATTGGCTAACCCATCACCAATAACTGTTAGGTGAGGTGATGAGTCAGTTGGTGAGACCGCACCACCCACTAGAAATCATCAATCGCGGAGATTTTCGCATCTCTACAGAGGGAGTGTAGGGATCCGAGAAAATAGTGGGAGCTAATTTGTTTAAAAATAAAATCCTCTAAATAAATTGGTCAAGTCAAAATTACAGTATCTAACTAGAATCTTTGACTCTCTACAGGAAAATGTCTGCGTCCAACCCACTGGCACGTATCCTAGACACACATAGACTGACTGGACCCAATTATAAAGATTGGCTCAGGAACTACAAAATTGTTTTGGGTTCAGAGAAGTTAACACATGTTTTGGACCAGGACCCTCCCACCTTACCAGCTCGTCCATCCACTGAACAGAGAGCGTCTCTGGAAAAATGGATTGACGAAGATAATAAGGCCAGATACTACATGTTGGGCTCGATGTCTGATGAGCTCCAGCGCCAACATGAAGATATCGGGACTGCTCGCCAAATGTTGGCTCACCTGCAGGAGATGTTTGGTGAACAGAGTCGCGCAGCCAAATATCAAGTCACGAAATGACTTTTTAAGGCTAAGATGCGTGATGGGCAGTCAGTCCAAGATCACTGTCTGACAATGATCAAGGACATGGAAGAGCTTGAGAAGCTCGGTGTGAAGTTGGACTTGGATTTGCAGAACGATATTATTCTGCAATCCTTGACTGATGCATATGGGCAATTCATCATGAATTACCACATGCATAAACTTCAAAATTCCTTGGCCGAGTTGATGAATATGCTGGTTACCGCTGAGCTTTCTATGAAAGGTTCTAAAGGCTCAGTTCTTGCTATGGAACGGACTTCTTCCAAAAGAAAGTCTTATGGAAAGAAAAAGAAGTCTGTGAAAAAGCAAAAGGTGGAAGGATCAAAGAAGAAGAAGGCAGAACCGAAGAAGAAGGTCGATGGCAAAGGAAAGTGTTTCCATTGCAACAGCGACGGCCATTGGAAGCGGAACTGCCCTACTTACCTGGCCACCCTGAAGAACAAGAAGGAAGGTCCTTCTGGAGGTATGCTCGTTATTGAGTCTAACCTTACGGTTTCTTCTGCATCCAGTTGGGTGCTTGACTCTGGTTCTAGTGCTCATCTGTGCACTTCTATGCAGGGTCTTGAGGATAGCAGGAGGCTGAGGGATGGAGACATGATCCTACGCATCGGTAATGGAGCAAGAGTTGCTGCAGTAGCCGTGGGAACATACCCTCTTCGATTACCATCTGGTTTAGACTTAGTTTTAAAAGACTGTTATTATGTGCCTGCAGCTAGCAGGAATTTGATTTCTGTTTCATGCTTAGCACAAGAAGGTTATGTGATCACCTTCTTTAAGGACCATTGTAACATTCTTTATGAAAGAAATAAAATTGCAAATGGTTTCCTTATTAATGGTCTTTATCAGTTGCATATTGATGTACCTGTTTCTAACTATCGAGCAAAACGTGAATGCCAAACGACCTAGGGATAGTCCAAACGATAGATATCTATGGCACCTGAGATTAGGTCATATAGCAGAAGATAGGATTCAACAAATTGGAGAAAAATGGGCTATTGAGTCCATTGACTTTTGAGTCATATCCAACTTGTGAATCTTGTCTTCAAGGCAAAATGACTAAACTCCCTTTTGTTGGACATGGGAGAGGGCCACAGATCTCCTTGCCCTAGTACATACTGATGTGTGCGGCCCATTTGATGTGCCGGCTAGAGGCAATTTTGTCTACTTCATTACCTTTACCGATGATCTGTCTAGGTATGGGTATGTGTATCTTATGAGACACAAGTCTGAAGCTTTTGAAAAGTTCAAAGAATTCAGACATGAAGTAGAAAAACAAACTGGAAAACCCATTAAGGTTCTTCGATCAGATCGAGGAGGTGAATACCTTAGCCGGGAATTCCTAGACTATCTTAAGGAAAATGGCATAGTCTCTCAATGGACTCCACCAGGAACACCTCAACTCAACGGGGTTTCAGAACGGAGAAATCGGACTCTATTGGATATGGTTCGATCCATGATGAGCTTCACAGACCTCCCTGATTTTCTTTGGGGACATTCATTATTAACTTCAATCTATTCTACTGAATAGGGTTCCCTCTAAAACCGTTCCTACCACACCGTATGAGATATGGCACGGTAAGAAACCAAGTCTGAGTCATCTCAGAATTTGGGGTTGTCCGGCTCATGTCAAAAGACAACAAGCGGACAAGTTAGAGTTTAGGTCCTTTAGAGCTCGATTCATAGGATATCCTAAAGAGTCATTAGGATACTATTTCTACATTCCAGAAGACCACAATGTGATTGTGAGTCGACATGCCATATTTCTTGAAAAATAGTTTATTCAAGATAGTGGCATTGGAAAGCAGATTAAGCTTGATGAGAAAGTCTCACAAGCAGAAACGAGCTAAGGACCAAGTGGAACCAAATCAGGTTGAGCCAATAAGAACACTACCTCCTCCACCTCGTAGATCGGAAAGAGTTTCCCATCCCCCTGAAAGATACTTAGGTATTATTTCAGAGGACGTAGAGGAAATGTTCCTCATAGGTAATGGTGCTCATGGTGATGATCCCAAAACCTACAACGAGGCGATATCAGATATCGACTCCGAGAAATGGCTTAGAGGCAATGAAGTCAGAAATTGACTCGATGCACTCAAACCAAGTCTGGACCTTGGTAGATCCACCAGAAGGTATAGTACCTATTGGGTGTAAATGGATCTTCAAGAGAAAGATTGGTGCAGATGGGAATGTGGAGACATTCAAGGCTAGACTGGTGGCAAAAGGTTATAGTCAACGCGAAGGCATTGACTATCAGGATACCTTTTCCCCAGTAGCTATGCTAAAATCCATCCGCACATTGCTTGCCTGTTGCAGCCTATTTCGATTATGAAATATGGCAAATGGACGTGAAAACGGCATTCCTAAATGGATATCTTGAGGAAGATATCTATATGGAACAGCCGCTAGGTTTCACATCCAGTGATACTGATCACAAGGTTTGCAAGCTGCAAAGGTCCATATATGGACTTAAGCAAGCATCTCGGAGCTGGAACACTCGTTTCAATGATGTGATCAAAAAGTTTGGTTTCATCAAAAATGAAGAGGAACCATGTGTTTTCAAAAGGGTCAGTGGGAGCGCTGTTGTCTTCCTCGTATTGTACGTGGATGACATCCTCCTTATTGGGAATGATATTCCCATGTTGACATCAGTCAAGATGTGGTTGTCCAAGGAATTCTCCATGAAAGACCTAGGTGAAGCATCCTTTATTCTAGGAATTAAGGTCTATAGGGATAGACCGAATAGGATGCTAGGACTTTCACAGAAGATGTACATAGAGGAAAGTACTAAAGAGGTTTAGTATGGAAAACTCTAAGAGGGGATTAATACCCTTCAGACATGGTATTCATCTTTCCAAGAAGATGTGCCCCAGCACACCTGAGGAAATAGAACGCATGAGCAAGATCCCTTATGCTTCTGCAATAGGGAGCCTCATGTATGCCATGCTATGTACACGACCTGATATAGCCCATGCTGTGAGTGTCACAAGCAGATATCAGTCAAATCCAGGTGAAGAACACTGGACTTCTGTGAAATGTATCCTTAAGTACTTGAGAAGAACTAAGGATATGATGTTGGTCTTTGGTAATGGAGAACTCCAAGTTCAGGGATACACAGACTCGGATTTCATGTCCGATATAGATGATCGAAAGACATCGAGTCTGTTTGTGTGCAGCTGTCAGCTGGAAGAGTTCCAAGCAAACTGTGATAGCAGATTCCACCATGGAAGCAGAATATATCGCTGCATCAGAGGCTGCAAAGGAAGCATTCTGGAAGAGTTTGCCCAATGCAATACTGCGACAACAATGGCGCCATAGCCCTTGCTAAGGAGCCATCTCATCCGCGATTACCTTGAGAAAGGTTACGTTGAGGTCAAGAGAGTCAACTCCACAGATAATGTGGCAGACCCACTTACAAAGCCGTTGGGCCAGCAGAAGATCGAAGCCCACCTTGAGAAGATGGGACTTAGACTTGTAGCCAATTGGCTTTAGGACAAGTGGGAGATTGTTAGATATATGTGCCCTAGAAGCCAGAATTGGCTGACACTTGTAATACACTTCTAGGGGCAAAATTATAATTTTGACTATAATTAATAAAATGGGTTATTTTCTATCACATATGTGTATTTAGTGTCTGTGATACATCCTTTGAGTTAATGGTAATGATAATTCATATTTTCAAGAGTTGAAAATTTAAGACATGAATAATCATTATTAACTCATAAACATGCTCCCGACCATAGGATCATCACGAGGATGGTGATTGATCCGGAAGGTTGGTGTACAATCGCTTCTCTTTAGTAGATGAGTCTTGAGTCTACGGTGTGGAGACACCGGAGCGAGAGTACAGGTACTCGTTAGAGAACGAGGGCACTGAGCGTGACCACCTCGAGTAGTCATTAGGAAGTCTACCTTCTCGTCAATGACTGACTCGATGCTGCAGTAGTGTGTCTGGTTCTTTGACCTGAGATGCATCGGCAGTTCACCTTGAGGGTGTTATAGTTTGACTACACCATTACTCGGTCTCCTAGCCATATGGAACCCTGAGGTGTATGTTGGCTATAGCATGTTCATTGTAGGAACTGGATTGCATCAAGATGGAATCTATCTACCTCGGTGGTAGAGGAGCAGCCCTATGATGATCATGAGAATCAAGTCCAGAAATCCATGGCCATGGTAGAGTGAAATAATAGAAAGAGTTTCTATTTAGATTTTCACATTGGACTCGAATCGAATGATTACATCATATGACAGAGACTAGGGTTTGACGAGTTCACCTTAACCCTAATCTGATCGGGGCTCAAGATAGAAGAACTTAATCACACAGGTAGCTGCACCAAGAGGTTCGCATTCAGCTCTGATGGGTTGCCACCATATACTGCTAGGTGTCACTGGTGGATTTTGGGAGCAATTAGAATGATTTAGATGATCGATCATTCTAGCTGTTCGAATCAGAAGAGTTCTGATCCATCGAAAGGAGTTTCGATGATGTCGATGATAGAGATCATGACATATCCCATTACCATACAGAACTGAACCTAACTGGGTCACACAAACAAGGGTTTGAATCTGGTGATCATCAATTGAACTGATCTAGTTCAATTGATCTGAATGAGATTCAATTAGGTTCAAGGAAATCGTGCTAGCACTCGATTGAACCTAACGTTCTTCTTTTACTATCATAAATAAGTTGTCCTGACTGAGCCAAAGGAGTTTGTGCTCAATCAGAGGCCTTCATATGGTCTGACTGGAGGTTGTCCAAGTCAGAAAAGGTTGTCTTATTTTGTAAGACATTACCTGCCATTTTTGGTCACCTGCCATTTCTTGTTCTTTGACTTTGGTCAAAAGTCTACCTTTGACTGGTCAAACGTTGACCATTGACACTTTGACTTTTGACCACATGTCATGCACCTATTGGAGAGCTGGTGGGGGCCTGTCCCCCTGCCAGAACCTGGCAAGGAGGAAGGGCGCACGCCAAGGGTGGCGTGAGCCCAAGTAGGAGGCGCCTAGGAGTCCTTGTTGGACAAGGACTCCACCTCCCTTTTGGATTCCAATCAGAGTTCTACTAAGAATCCAGTTTGACTGGTCTTAGGCACCCTCTAAGGAGGAATCCAGGGGTCTCTATTCCAACCAATCAGATTTAGATCTGATTTCACAAAGGGTTGTGATTGGTTGGAGAGGAAGAGGAGTTGGATCACAAGCTTAGTCTATAAATAAGACCCTGCGCCCAACCCTAATTCTAAGTGAAAGAGAGATTTCCCACGCCCCAAGGCTGCCTCTCCCCTCCTTCTCCATGCCATAGTCTCTTCTCCCCTTGCTCTCCACGTCCAAAAGTGTTTTGGATTTAGTTGGTGCGATTCAGATCAAGGAAAGGCGATCAAAAGCAAGAAGGCTGCGCTGCTGCAAAAGGACGACTGCAGATCTTCAAAAGAGTTTTGAAGATCCTCCAGATCAGATCCAGATCTGATTTTTGGAGGTGTGATAGAGAAGAAGAGGTTCTCCAGATCCAACCCGAGTGGATACCGGTAGAGGCCAGGCGCTTGCGTGGCTTAGATCCAGAACCTTCCGCTGCAATCAGGATCATCTACAGGGTAATAGGATTACCCAAATCAGGTAAATTAAATTTGATTTAATTTATCTTATTTTATTTTATTTATTAAAATAATAATAATCAGATCTGAAACATATCAAGATCTGATTGAAATCAAGAAAAAATTTTTGAAATATATCTCTTGATCTAATCAGATCTGGACGAACCTGGACCGGAAAATCAGAATTTCCCTTCACCATCTCCATAACATCCCCTTCAATTTACGAAGGCTGATTTGGTTTAGCCTAGAAGATACAAGATAAAGTAATGGCCATGATCACATCAACCTTCTATGGCAACATTCCAAATTGAATCTTTTACTATACTTCTTTAGAGATTTCTCTCATTATCCATTATTGAGTTTTAGCTTTAAGTGGCGGATCCTTCTTCACCCATTGCATTACTGAAGAGGCATCTGGCGCACCTCCAAAGCTATATTTCTTTCTAGTACTTGTGTTCTCCATCATCTTTTTTGTGTTTTCATCATGCATGGCCAAAGTTGTCTCCTCATTTTTGGCCATACTTCATACCATTCTCCAATAGGTGTCATAAGAGGCTTGACTGACTTCGGCCTCCTTCAGTCATTGTCAGTTTCACTTGAACTCCCTTCTCTCATTATATTATAGTTAATTCTACTACATTGACTAGCAAATTGGTTCACTTGTTCAAACAACCGAAAGTTTGCTCCTTTCTCATCTTTCATATATCATTTCTCCTTAATCTACCCATCTTTATTAAGCTTGTCTTCATCACTTTATCTAGGCTTCCTCAGTTCTTTTTCTTTGTCTTTTAAATTGGCAAGGCTTTCAGTTTGTATCCTTTCCAGCATCAGTCTTCTATCCGATGGCCTGTATTTTGAATCCCTTTCCCACTTGTTAACTACAAAATGTTAAGGCTGACCCTTTTGGTATCACTTCTAGTGGTGTACTATCCTTTCCAATGTGACATTGAATCAAGATATTCAATTGCAAAATTGGCATGAAACTTCTAAATGCAACAAATCTCTATGTCACAAGCCCAAACTCTCTTTTCGGTTGTTATGGTTCCTCCACTATCCACTTACTCATGCCTTCAGCCTTTTGTCCTCCATTTTGGTTATACTTACCCACCATATTGGTTAGATTTGTACTTGATATGTTGACCATTACCTTTAGAAAGGGATCTCCATTTATCAACATAACGTCCTTATTTTTATCAAGGAACTTCAATCTGTCCACCATAATAGATTTCTATATAAGATTTCTAAATACCAAGCAATTGTTTATACTGTGACTCCATCGATTATGTCATTTGCAATACTTTTTCTCCTCAACTCTTCTGCTGAGTGTATTTTGTAGCCTTTCGGTAACCTAATTTGCATATTTTTCAACAAATGATCAAATATTTGATCGACCTTAATAATGTCAATTACAAATTTAACCTCTTCTTTTAGTGAATCTTGAACAACCGACATGGACCGAACTTGGGCATTTGGCCTACGAGATGCCCTGCAAACATAAGACTTTCTAGTGAGAATTTTTGCAACATCAATTTTTGCATCTAAATCTTCACTAAATTCTTCTGATTCAGCCTCGATAGTAGAAATGTCATAATTAAAAACTCTACGATAAGTTTCCTTTAAAGGTTACTTTTATTCCTCCTCCCTAATAATTATTTCATAATTCATCACTTGGGATATTAATTAAAATAATTCAGGAAATTCTTTACCCACAAACTTCTTTCTTAACTCAAGATTAAGGTTGTTTTGAGCAATTTTTATATATTTGGCCTCTCTTAAAGATGCATAGCATCTGCTTTGGGCTATTTTAAATCAGCTCATATATCTTTTAATCGATTCATCAGCTTGTTGTGTCAACCTAACTAAGTCTACAATAGACACCTCAAGTTCAGTTCTATAAAATTGAGCATGAAATTGACTTTTTATTTCTTGCCAAGTAAAAATGAAATTGGGAGGCAAATTTATATAGCATGAAAAGGTAGACCCGGTGACAGAGTTCGCAAATAACCTAAGTTTGAGGAAATCATTGATGTGAGCCACACCATATTAGATTGAAAATCTACCGACATGTTCCATAGTCAAAATACCATCCCTAGAGAAATGGAAAAATCCAGGCACTTTATATCCTCTAAGTAATTCATATGCTTGATCATACGACTTTGGGTACGATTTTCTATATATCGACCTACTAATTGGCCGAAGTAGAAAATTCAATTATTTCCTAACTATATCTATAAAATGAGCCACATCAAGACCAAGCCAAATATGATTTTCTTAGTTCTATGGCATCCTTACTTGTGCCCACTACTATAGAATAGGACTACGATAGTGATTTATAACCGCTGTCATAGCCTAAAAAATCACTATCATAGGCTGTGGTAGTGGTTAGCTAATCGCTGCCACTACAGTCATCGTCGTAAGTCTATGGTAGCAATTATTATAGCGATTATGAGAATCGCTGTCATACACAGCCTATGGCAATGATTCCTAAATTGCTGCCATAGGTTGAACTATGGCAGTGATTTTCAAAGCACTACCATAGATTGAGTTATGGCAATAATTTAGAAATTATTGCCATAGCTTTATCTATTGCAGCAGTTATCGAACCGCTGTCATAGGTCTAATGCAGTAGTTCGTAACCACTATCATAGGTTAATGGCAGCAGTTGGCACGTAACTTGTAGCCTCACTTGGCATGCCTACGACAGCAATTTTGCAACCGCTATCATAGCTTTTGAATAATAAAAATATATATTTTTTAATTTTTATATATTTTATCTGATGAATGCAGAGATATATATAATACAAAAAATATAAGAAAATATTATAAATATAAGAATATTTCTAAAATGCTCAAATTTTATTATCAAATAAAATTTATTATAATATTTTTAAAAAAATTATATCAGAAGTCTTCTAAATCTATATCATCATCATCACCGAGAGATGGAGCATGAGCTAGAAGAGCTGGAACCAAAGCTAGAGCTGGAGGGACTGGAGCTAGAACGTCGGCCAATATGTCCCTAAGACCCATGAAGTTTACTCCAAAATACGTGCTGAGTCTCGTCACCATGGCACTCAAGATGCCCTCTAGATAAAATGTGCGCTCCTCAGTATGAGCAGCCCACACCATAGCCTAATTTGCCCATGCCATAGCCTGAGCTGCCTATGCCAACGCCTTCTCAAGCTGCTCTCGACTGATGATACTAGAAGCATATGAAAAAATGCTCATCTTAGATCAGTAGCTCGTTGGCGTATGTTTGAGCCTGCATCAGATCCTTCCAGAGTGCTTAGACCTTAAGACCTGAGATAGATAGTCATGAGGGCCAGAGATGTCTGGGACCTCGCTCGCAAGCGCATCTAACTACTCCTGTAATTATAAATTTAAATAAAAATTTATAAAAAATAATATAATACTGATAATATATACTGATATATTTATTACTTATAAAAATTCTTTCGATCGTGATATTCATCGGTCTGCCCTTTTTGTCCGTACAGCTGGATCGAAAGATCTCGCTATGGCTGGGCATCACTCCATCTTCATCAGCTATAACAATGGATTGGTTTATTAGAAATATAAAAAAAAATATTAATTTAATTTATCTAGTAAGATTCAGAATTCATTATCCCTCTATGCACACAACTAGCCAGAGATTTATGGCTTAGAATGTGCGTGTACTCCTAGGCTGCCCAGTTCTTTCGATTCTAACAGAAGATAGCCTATCAAGTATTTAAATAAATAATAAGTATTTAAAAATATTTAAATATAATTTTAAGCATATTAAAAAATTTAAAAGCTAAAAATTTTACCTCAAACTCTTGGCTCCTCCAATGTCTAACCATCCCCTCCTACTAACTCGAGGAACAGTCTTGTATCCAAGGAACAAGCTCCTCCAAAGTATCTCATCGGTACTCAAGCCATCCTTTATAGAGCTTGATCTTGTAGCTCCGGTATAACTCCTCTATCTTCTTCAGTCGAGCATCTCGAGGCCTCTCATGATCTGAAAAATCGTACCTTCTCTGTACAAAATTATCAAAAATTAATTATCAAATTATTCTAATCAAACAAAGTATAAACATATCAAATGCATATAAATAATTAAGATACACTTATCCATATCTCCTCCTATACCCGATTTCTGATACCAGCATCCATCAATCGTCAGTCTATGAACAATATTGGAATGATGTCAGACCGCCTCATAAGTACTCTGAAAAAAAAATGCATCTCCCACATGGTCTCCTCTACTGACCTTTCCTTCGCATCATACCGCACCATCATCTGATGCTGATAGTTCCACACATATAGCATACGTGTGGGATCATGAAATATCCTACTGAATGATGCACCTATAATGAAAATACATTATGCAAATATATAAGTATATAAATACTATATAATAAATAAATAAATAAATAATATCATAAAAATATATAAAAAATATACACTCAGATATCGGTGGAGTAGATGCTGATGGTCTCGAAGTAGCTGATGCAGAGATAGATGGAGTATGCTCCGACTGCTCCTTAGATGCCGAGCTTCGCGTAACCCATCGAGGAGTGAGGGTGAAAACTAGATGACATTTTAGTGCCATCATGACCTGCAACGTTAATGAACATTAACCAATATAATATGTTAAACAATAATATTAATATAGCATTAATAAATAGACTCTAATATATTCCAGAATATTGAAGTCATCACCTAGTGGCATCTATAATATAGACATCACAATCATTCTTGACAAATGTATCTGGGATCTTGATAGTACCAGATAAGTTTTATCCTAGAGGAGCACTTTGTATGCATGGTCCAACATCGTCATCAACTTTGGTATCATCAAAGATATGCTTAGGCACCATCTTTACAACAACACCCCATTGAGGCTCTAAGGGATCACTAACGTAGAAGACTTGACTAGCTTGGGAGGCAAGCATATATGATTCTTCATTATAGAGATGGCATTGCATGTTAACAAGAGTAAAACCATACTCATTAGTCTTCATCTCTAACTGTGACAAGGTGTCAAACTAATCATACTTCATCAATACAATCTTTTCTTTAGAATAATAGTCCAAGATGACTATCTTCTCTACCACGCCATAATAGTTCAAATCCTCCATACAAGGCTATGAATTCCTCGAGCTAGCAAAACATCTAGTGGTGGCGCTCAACATCATGCCACTATTTTGTGTTGCAATGTTTATAGACCTGCTATGAATATTAAATCTGTAGTTATTAATGATGAGCTGTTTATACTCATGCATGGTATGATTAGGGCCATTGAAAGAGCACGTACTTCAAGACCCACACCATCGAGCGGTAATCTCCATACCTAATTAAGGAGATGACACTTAATTAGTAAACATGTTCAAATAAGTTGCATAAGGTAAGAATATATAATCGCTTACATGATCTTTGAATCATTCAGAAAATTCTTTGCTATGCATTTTCTCTTTCTCTCACATACTTAGAGCACCGTATTTTACTCTTATGACCTTCTTGTGTTTACTGCATACACAAAGAATAAATTTAGATATAATTAAATATTTTTTTAATTATTATGACATAAACAAGACTGAGTGACTCATCTTATGTACGGCTCAATGACATCATAGTTGAAGAGTACATAGTAGTGCGCCTTATTTCTTTCCTTAATGCTCAAATTAGTAAGATGATATGAAGTGAGAAGTCCATCTGGCTATGAAATGGACTCAAATGCAAGCTCAATTAGCTCGTACTGATCATCTTGATTCCTCATTGGCTGATTATGATATATTTCAAGATTGTTTAAGTATAGGTACAAAAATTCATATACTCTTGATCTAAATAACCTTCTGCTATAGATTCCTCCGGGCGATTCATATTTCTTATATAAGATTTTAGAGTTTAAATATTTCTCTTAGTAGGATACATTCATCGATAGAATACTATGCCTCCAAGTACAACTTTTCTCGCAAGATGCACGGTGAGATACATCATAACCGTCAAAAATGATGGTGCAAATATCTTCTCCAGATTACATAATATAGTCACCATCCTTGCCTTCATTTTTTTCACATCTTTCTTAAGCAACCTCTTTGCACAAATATTTCTATAAAAGTTACAAAGATGAATAATAGTCATTCTGATATTTTTTCGCAACATATGACGAATAGCTATTAGAATCAATTTCTGCATCAGTACATGATAATCATGTATCTTCAATCCCCAAGTTTGACATCCTTACTATTCACATGTTTTGATATGTTGTTTGAGTATCCATTTGAGACCTTTATATTCTCCAACACATAAAAAAATGTGGACTATTCAGAGGTATTCATAACATAGCATGCATAAGGGAGCCTCCACTGTTCTCCTCCTACTAGCTCTAGATAGAATGATCTCTTAATATCCCATTCTTTCAAGTCAAATCAAGAATTCAAGTCATCCTTGATCTTATCCTTGATATTCAAGATTGTTGCTAATAGGAGTTGACACACATTCTTTTTAATATGCATTACATCTAAACAATAGCATAATAAGTTTATCTCCCAATATGGCAAGTCAAAGAATATGCTCTTTTTTCTTTAATTAAAATATGTGTCATTTTTTTGATCGATGCTTCCTCTTTTTACCATCAATCGGATCATTTTTTTTAAATTTAACACTGAGACCATCCAACTCTCTCAACACCTCACTCCCAAACATCCAGCCAGGCACCTCACCTTCTTCAATAGTACCATCGAAGGAGCATGCATCCTTCTATATGGATGGTTTCGACAGAAAAAATGTTGATGCCCCAAATAGCTAAAGCTCCTTCAATGTATCAACCTTCTAAACTAGATATTTTTTTCTATAAATCAGACATACTAGCTCACCTTTTGTGCTTTAACCTGATATTAGGGCATAGGCTAGAAAGTTATTTATTATCTACAAAAGTGCTGTGCGCATGAAGAATAACTCATTCAGCAAAGCATCAAAAGTTGGAACATCTGGAATGCTCCACAACTATTTCAGCTCGGTAATAAGAGGCTGTAAATAGACATCAATGTCATTACCTACCTCCATCGGTCTAGGGATGAGCACTGTCATGAAAAAAAAGGATTTTTTTATACACATCTACGACGAAATATTGTAAACATGAATAAATATCGGCCATACACTATGGACGGTATTCATAGGCTTGAATGGATTGAAATTGTCACATGACAAGCCCAACCTTACATTATTTATCTTTTGTGTGAAATCGGAATGTATTTCATTAAACTTCTGCCATGCCTCTCCATCAGTTGTATGCCTCAATACATCATCTTTTGTTTGATCCTCTTCATGACATCTAATATCCTTCGATGTCCTTGCTGACATAAATATTGGATCCTGGTACCTCTCTAATATCAATTGTTGGAGAGAAGAACAAAGTAGATGGCCGGTACCTAGGGCTTAAAGTTGAAATTAGAGAGAGAAGAGTAGAGAGTTTTAGAAAGAAAAGCTCAATTATATTCTTCTCTTATTATAAAGATACAATACCTGAATTTATATATCCTAAAATTTCTACTATACCATATGAATCCTAATAAATCCAAATCCCAGCTGAAATTTTTTTCTAGGCGAACCTAATACATGAAAGCACTTACCGAGCTCATGTACATATGTCTCACATGCTCTCATCCACTGGATCTAAATCCAATCCATATATGAGTTAGCCCCCTTAAGATCTTATTGGTTTAGACCTTAAGATCCTAGGATAAAAGCCTATCCTAGATCCAAATAGAAAATTCTATCCAATTTTGTTCACCACCATCGAATCGGCTCTATTAGAAGTCGAGCTGGCTCGGCTGCATCTCATTCAAACTCTATCTTTTGTCTGCCTGAGACAGTCAATTCGACTGCACCTCGAGTCGGCTCGATCTCAGTCCGAGCCGACTTAACTGCGTATCCAAGCCAGCTTGTCTGTATGTCAGCCTCTTATCTTGATTGATTCTTCTTCTGACCTTTGGTCCCTTGTTCCATCTTATGTTCTAGATCTTCAGAGCACCTACCAAGCTCCTCAAGGTTCTTATACCTGAATCTCGAGTCCGTGTAGGGCTACACGCCGCCTTCACCTAAGATAACTTCTATCCTAGCCTTAGGACTCACACCTATTCTAATCTTTTGGAGCCAATACCCTAGCTCCTCCTATGGCCTCCCAAGGCTTGGGAGCACCACATCAAATCCTACAATCTCCATCTTGGTGTGTCCAAGTCTTAGCACACTTGGTAATATTTTTTTGCACGATCCTGCTGTCCTAAACTTTTCTAGAGAATTTGCAGCAATCCTATGCTAGCACCTACTACATACCCTAACACGGTCTCTAAACTCCTATCCTCCCATACATGCTACTATACTTGGAACTGTGCATTTTTATCATTGGTGCTAGGATATTGATCCTCCTACACTTCTCTGCTCTGAACTCATATTACATCTCTCTCCATCTATGAAGCCACCTCTATCCAGTGCTCCATCTGAAATCAAAGTCCTCCTGATGCCATAAAAGTGAACTCTATAATCGAGTCCTTCGAGGACAACTACTCAATGCTACACTATTGAGCCTACTGCTGACCTCGAACACCATCGTTGCCCCTTCGAACCCTCAGCACTCCGCAAACCTGTCCAAAATTATCTCAGATACACTGCACCCTGCGGACTCCTCCGAGACCACCAAGAGCTCATCCAACTCTTCACCTGTAGCAACTGAATCGATGGAATCCGAGTTTTCTCCTCCTTTGCATTTTTTTTAAAGCAAACATTCTTGCTTAAAATGCCCTGCTTCACTACACTTGAAGCATCTCTTGGACCCCTTTCTGCTCCTTTGCTAACCCTTCTTCTTTCCTTGCCTGGGCCTCTCTGACATCATGAGATCCTCCTGGAAGACCACCCTCATCGTCATCCATTTTTGCTGCTTGTTGGATCTTAGCACTGATACGATCTCCTCGTACACCAGCGTCTCCTTACTATACAGCAACGTCATCACCAACGGATCAAAGCTTCTGAGTAACGAACATAGTAACAATAAACTTTTGTCCTCCACTTTGAGATCCATCCTAATGTTGAGCAAATTCATGCTCATCTAGTCAAACCGCTGAATATGCTCCACAGCATCCTCGCCCTCTTGCATTCGAAGGCTGTACAGTTACTTCTTCAACATCAACTTATTGCATATGTTCTTTCTCATGTACAACTAGCGTAACCTCCATCATAAATCCTTGGGTGTCTTCTCCTTCCACATGCCATACAGCACCTCATCTACTAGACAAGATCTAATCATGGCACATGCCTTTTTCTCCAAGGACACCCACTCCTTATCTATCATCTCCTCATTCTATCTTTCAAGATCGAATCTAGTCTCATCTAAATCAACAGATCCTCTATCCTAATCTTTCACATCGTGAAACTTTTCTTTCCATCAAATTTTATAAATCCTACCTTCAATCCATTATTTTTCAGGATTGTATGAATCAAAAATAGCAAACAGATGGAACTAAAAAGAACCTTAACTAGGGACGGTAGACAGCAGCCCTGTGATCTATTTCTTCCTCATGAAGCCTAGAGAAAGCCTTTAGATCGGAACCTCACTACTGATCTCTACTAAAATCTGATCTTCTTCTTCCTACATGCTCAACCAAGCTCTGCTACAATTTGTTGGATCTTGGTACCCCTCTGATATCAATTATTGGAGAGAAGAAGAATAAAGTAGATGGCCGACACCTAGGGCTTAAATTTGGAACCAAAGAGAGAAGAGTAGAGAGTTTTAGGAAGAAAAACTCAATTTATTCCTCTCTTATTGTAAAGATACAATATCTAAATTTATATACTCTAGGATTTCTGTTATACTACATGAATCCTAATAAATTCAAATCTCCACTGAAAAACTTTTCTAAGCTAACCCAATACATGAAAACACTCACCGAGCCCATATACATATGTCTCACATGCTCTCATCCCCTGGATCTAAACTCAACCCATACATGTGTTAGCCCCATTAAGATCTTATTGGTCCAAGCCTTAAGACCCTCGGATAAAAATCTATCCTAGACCCAAATAAAAAATCCCATATAGTTCTATTCGCCACCATCGAGCTGACTCTATCAAAAGCTAAGCTGGCTCGGCTGCATCTCATCTGAACCCTATCTTCTATTTGCCTGAGGTAGCCAGCTTGATTGCGTATCTAAGCAAGCTCGCCTGTGTGCTAGCCTCTTATCTTGGCTGATTCTTCTTCTGGCTTTGGTCTCTTACTCCATCTTATGTCTCCGATCTTAGGAGCACCTACCAAGCCCCTCAAGGTCCTCACACCTAAACCTCAAGTTCATGTAGGGCTACACGCCGCCTTCACCTAGAATAACTCCTATCCTAGTCCTAAGACTCACACCCATCCTAGTCTCCCAGAGCCAACATCCTGGCTCCTCCTGTGGCCTTTCAAGGTTTGAGAGTATCACATCAAATCCTACAATAAACAACTTTTATAGTCTCAAAATTAAAGAAAAATACTACATCAACTTTTGAGATACACAGGTCGATATGCCACCGTTATTCTCTTTCTATCTTGATACACCGCATCTCGTGCACTCATTTCGATTGGCATCCCCCTCCTAGTAGAGCATGTAATCATTAAGACATGCGTGTATCTTAGTATAAGTAAAGCCTAACTGTTCAATAATCTTCGATGCCTCATAATTCTTCTTCAAGATTTGTAAATTATCAGAAAGAATGTCTTCCAAAAGCTCTAGTATGCAATTCACTCTATTATTACTGAACCTATTAGAGCATTTCGTATGGTACAATCAGATTAAGAATTCAAGCTTTGTCATCTTTTCATACTCGAGATACAACGGAACATTAGCATCCTCTATCAACTTGCAGACCTTCTCCACATCCTCACTGTTTGGCAGTCTACCAATCATAGGATCAGGCATAGATGTAGATACACCATCATTATGGTCAATAAATAAAAAAATATCATGAACCATTTATTCACTCTTTCATCATATTGGTCACCTCCTTGCAGCCTGTCCTTACCATGTTGATCCTAATAAATTTTATAACCAAATTTAAAGCCATAAATAATGAGGTAATCATTTACATCTTGATGAGATAGCCACGATCCATCCATACACTTTTTACAAGGATATTGAATAAATCCGTGGTCCCCAAATTTTTCTATAGCAAAATCAAGAAATTTTTGAAGTCTAGCTTTATATTCTGACGAGAGCCTACTAAACTTCATCCACTCCTTATCCATTATAAAAATTGGTAATACTATAATTAAATCATGCATGGAACTTAAAATATATACTAATGCATTATAAATAAATATGCATTATAAATAAAAAATACATCATAAGTAGGGATTAAAATAAATATCATGTGTGGAACTCATATTAAATATCATTTTTAGATATATAATAAATGCATCCTATCACCAACTAATAGGTAAAGATAGGTCCTATCCTATTCAAAAATTGTATTAATTATATAGCTTCATTATAGTAAGGATAAATTATAAAAATCCTCCTGAGTTTTTTGTTTATTATACTTACACCTAGTGATTTATAAAATCTACATTTACACCCATGTAAATTAACAGCATTAATTAGCCAAACCATTTATGTAATATAAAAAGATAAAAATACCCACTAAAATTTCTCTTTTTTTTATAATTTTTTAATGATGCTTCAACACAAAAACCCTCCTTCTCTTCCACTCTCTAACTCCCATATCCTCCTTCCATCCTGTTGGGATATCAGCTACTCTGATACCATTTTATTAAGGATCTAATACTGAAATATTGCGATAGGAAGAAAAAAAAAAATAAGAAAAGCAATCAAGTACATGGATCAGTCCAAAGGCTCGCCTCCATGGGGTATGCAAAGCTTTACTCTAAAGAAAAAAAATAAGTACAAGAGGAGAATATCCACTCTCAACTCACTATACATAAATCTCTCTCAACTAGAAGCTATCCTCATAAAAGCTCTTTCAGAATTCCAAGAAAATCTATAGAAGCTACAAGATGCTCTACCCTCATAGCCTCCACGTCGGATGCTATGCGCCTATTACTTCTCTCTTGCACGGGCTGCACGTACTCGGCACTCTGCCAAGCTCCTCTCGGTGGCTTTCTAAGCCTATCTACGTGCCTCTCATGCCATATGCACCACCACCTGCTCTATCAGAGGTCGAGCCGGCTCCATTAGAGATCGACCTGGTTTGACTGCATCTCATCCAAACTCCTACTTTCTATAATTTAATTACGATTCGAGTCAACTCGAGCCAACTCAGCCCCGTATATAAGCCAGCTCGATTGCTTGATGATTTGATTCTTCTCTATTATGGGTTGAATTCGAGGCATCAAATTCTAACAATCTTCATCTCGACTCAACATTTAACCTCTACCTGATTTTGAGAGCTTGTGATTCATCTCGCCCCCATGCCTTGGGGCACGCCTGTTGATCATGGATGGGCAAACATGGGAGTCAAGCCAGACCGCTCGATCCCACCTTCATCAATGGCTGTGTCCACTCTGATCAAAGATCTATTCGAAAAAATCTCTAATGGCAATAGAAACTTTACTCTATGATATCGCCTCTCGTCCTCCCGTGTCTCCTATCTTATGCTCGATCCATCTCCATCTGGAGCTCCACCTTGCACTAAGCTCTCTGGCTCCTGAAGCTCCACCTCGCACTTGACTTTCTACCAGATAGTAATATCCTCTCATCCTCTTCTTTTCCTCCAATATCATCCTATCGCCATGCATGATCTTCAGAATTTCATCACCAGCTATCTATCTATAGCTGTTTGAATCCAATCTACTCAGTGAGATAAAATTTCGTCTGAAATTGAGTATGTATCGAACCTTTTTCAATCTCCTCACTACACCAACATATGTCCTCCAGCTGACCATTCCAATGCTCTGATTGCACAGCTCGATCTATCTGATAAATAAACAGTATCCTCACTGCTCTCTAAGGAGTCAAACTATTTTTCTCTATAATAAATATGATATATGCATGCAAAATCTAAAATTTACTACTGAAAATAAATAGATACCTCATCAGATATCTCCAGGACATCATCCTCTGACTCGCTACTGGCCATCACTGTAGTAGCCCTCATCCGATCTTTGAGTTATGGGCAATCCTTGACTTGATGTTCCAACTTATTATACCTATAGCATTTGATCTTGCTTTGATCCCTCATCTTGGACCTAGGTCATCCTTCTCGCAATCCTCTACCGCTCCATCTACTGCCTCCTGCTTCATCAAAAATTATCAAAGCTAAGCTGCCCCCATCTAAGTTCGAAGCTTGATTCTTCCTTCTGAGAATCTTGCTCTATAGTATCGTTGTAGTGACCTTGTCGATCTTGATGGTACTCTTTTTTACTAGAAAAGCAGTCACCAAGGACTCATATTATTGATCCCATGATTGATTTTAATGATTGCCAAATTTTGAGTTTATTATGTATCTAATAATGTATCTCAAGAATGTCTGTAGGATTTTTCAAATATCCAAAATGAAGAATTTATCTCAAGAACAAATCCTCTCAAGATACCATGCCAAAATACTTAAAAGATTAAATTCATACATATTTGGATGGCTTGGTATAAAGAAAGTATGATTGAAAGAAGAGAAATTAAAATTGAAGGAAGCAATCTTGTTTAGAAGAGTTTGGGGCTAAGAAATTCAAGTTTGAAAGGTCAAACATTGAAGAAAAATGAAGTCAAAATTTTTAGAGACCTCTTCTAAAAATTTGGAGATCTCTCCTAAAAATTTGGAGGCTTCTCCAAGCTGTTTGGCACTCCTACACATTGCCTTGGCACAGGCTCGAGTTAAATATTTTGAATTTAGTAGTTAAATTCATATTAAATATGCTTGATTTGAAAGAAAAAGGAGGAGAAAACTTGTAAGCTAAAATAATCGAGCTAAAGTTATGAAAAATAGGGGGAGATAATGTTATTGAAATATTAAAAGAAAAATAAACTCTTGGTATCTCCAAAATAAGAGGAGAAATATTTTTTTATCTTAATTTGATTAAAAATTTTGATTAATTTATTTTGAGATAAATATATTTTGATCTTAAGTTCTCAATCAATTAATTTATAATCTTCTTAAATTAGGCTTTCATATATTTATTCAATTTAATTTACTCTAATTAATTGCTATATCATTTTTGATAACTATTCGGAGTGAAATTAAATTGAAAACATATGTTTACTCCAAGAAATGAATCTTTAAACTCAAATTTAAAACTTATTTAAAAATTTAAATTTGATACTAAATTTTTTATATGCATTGCAAAATTTTTATGAACTATTAGTATTGAAGTAATTTTTACTCAAAGAAATGAATTTGAAAATGTATCTATCTATTTCTTTGATACTGCTTATTTTACTTTGCTCGATATATTCTCAATACATACCTTTCTCGAACTCAATTGATTAATTTTTTTTAAGAAAAAAAAAGATTGAATATTAAATTAAATGCTATGCTTGATTTCATGTTCATATCTTTTAAAAAGTTCTATTCTCCTTAAAGTTTAAAAGTGCATATCTAAAAATCTGATTGAAGGTCATATTAATTCAAAAAGAGGAAGAGCCTTCTAAAATTAAAATGAATATTTGAAACTTAGTTTGAGTTAAAGGATAAATTTTTGAAAGAAAGATGATTCATTTAAATTAATTTTATGAACTTAATATATCTCTCAATTTAATGCTTTGATATTGATTTTGATGGTTTCTTGTTTCTTTTCATGAGCTTTTTGATGTTATCAAAAAGAGAGAGTAGTATGTTGAGCACATGAAATATGTATATACTAATGATCTGCAATAAATTAAAGACTTATTAAGAATTTTTTCATGAAGTTTAATTCATTATTCTTATCCTGATTCATATTAGTTTCTTTAACGTTTACTCAAAGTTTTGCCATCATCAAAAAGGGGAAGATTGTTGATCCCATGATTGATTTTGATGATTGCCAAACCTTGAGTTTATTATGTATCTAATCATGTATCTCAAGAATGTGTGTATAATTTTTCAAGTATCCAAAATGAAGAATTTATCTCAAGAATAAATTCTTTCAAGATGTCATGCCAAAATACTTAAAAGATCAAATTCACACATATTTGGATGATTTGGTATGAAAAAAGTATGATTGGAAGAAGAGAAATTAAAATTGAAGGAAACAATCCTATTTAGAAGAGTTTGAGGCTAAGAAATTCAAGTTTGGAAAGTCAAATACTAAAGACAAATGAAGCCAAAATTTTTAGAGACCTCTCCTAAAAATTTAGAGACCTCTCTTAAAATTTTGGAGGCTTCTCTAAGTTGTTTGGCACTCCTGCACATTGCCCTAGCACAGGCTTGATATCTCTCCAAAATTGAGCGAGACCTCTCCATTTCAGAAAACAAAAACCTCATTTCTATGTTTTAAGATTGAGAGCTCTCAAAAATTCTCGAGAGCTCTCGCTGTGAAACCAAGACGTCTTGAAAATTTTTGAGAGCTCTTGCTAGAAAATCGAAAGCTCTCAAAGAAAAACTGAAAGCTCTCCAAATTCACAACAGCCTTTAACGAGATTTTTCTGCAAGCTTTCCAATGGCTAGTTTTCATTCCCATCAGCTATTTCAGTACTTCCAATGGTTAGAAATCTTTCTCCAACCATCTCCAAAGATATTTAAAGATGGAAAATCAATTAAAAAATAGGATAGAAGGATTTAGAGAGAGAAATCATTTTCCAAACCTAAGGGATTCTATTACACATCAATAAAAGAGAAAAAGAGAGAGATTTTGCAGTGATTTCAAAGGGCATTCAAGAGCTATCTTCTACAACTTCTCAAGCATCCTCTCAAGCCTCAAAGAAGAGTTTCCAAGCTTCAAAAGAATTGATTATTCAACATCTTCTTTGTGCTCAAAGAGTTTCAACTCTATTTTTTATTTTTGTGCTAAAATTCTTATATTGTATTTTTGTTTCTTTTCAAGTTTCTTTGGAGAAAAGAAACTTGAAAATTAGGCCCGTCCAAGTCCAAAATTGGATATTGTAGGTTTTGATTGGTGAGCCCAAAAAATCAACTAGATTATTAGTGAATCCGAAAAACTAACGATATTAGATTTTGGTTGGTGCTCCTATGAAAATCAACTAGATTTGTTTGTGAGCCTAAAAAATAAACACACTGTAATCAAGGATGAATTATAGTGAAAATCCCAAGAAAAGCTTGGAGAGTGGACGTTGGTGCGGGTTGCACCGAACCACTATAAATCATGGTATTTTTGTGTTTGTTCTTTTCTCTTCTATTCCTTTATATTCTTTGTTTGCTTTTAATTCTTGCCTTACTTTTATAATTTGGTTTTGCTATCTTAATTCCACTGCTATACTATTGTTCACATTCCATAATCACTAAAGATAGCATAAATTAAAGCACACCTTGTTTAGAAAGTAAATTTGGTAAATTTTTTAGAAACCCAATTCACCCTCCCCCCGCCCTTCCTCCTTGGGTTTCAACCTTTGGGCAACATATATGAAGGGGAAAGCGATGCTAGCAAAATCAATGCCTTGATCTTCTCCTCAACTTTTTTGTCAATACTAAAAAGATCGGTGAGGATCTTTTAAAAGTTTGATAAATGCTCCCGCACACTCTCACCTTCGTCTATCCATAGTTGATAGAACTACCTCCAAAGAAATAGCATGTTGGTGAGCAACTTCGTCATATACAACTCTTCAAGCTTCGACCACAGCATCGTCAAAAAAGTCTCACTAAGTACATGGATCACCACATCATCTACTAGGTACAGATGGATCATGCTCACCGTCTGCATCTGGATTCGCTTCCAATCCTTCACCTTCATGATGGTTGGCATCTCATCGTTCAAGAGAGTATCGATCAACCTATGTTGGATGAAGACATCCTTTATCCTTGCTTGCCACAAGAAAAAATTATCCTTTTCATCAAATCTATTGATCTCCATCTTGATTGCACTTATCTTTTCTATATTCTTTAATCTCTACCCACTACTGCAATCTATGCTCTGGTACTGTCTGACTCTAATATCAATATGTTGGGATATCAACTACTTTGATACCACTTTGTTAAGGATTTAGTACCAAAATATTATGGCAAGAAGAAAGAAAAAATAAAATAAAAAAAATAATCAAGTATATGGATCAGTCCAAAGGCTCGCCTCCATAGGGTATGCAAAGCTTCACTATGAAAGAAAAAAATAAGTACAAGAGGAGAACACCTACTCTTAACTCACTATACATAAATCTCTCTCAACTAGAAGCTACCCTTATAAAAGTTCTCTCAAAATCTCAAGAAGACCCATAGAAGCTACAAGATGCTCTACCCTCACAGCCTTCATGCTGGATGCTATGCACCTATTACTTCTCTCTCTCATGGGCTGCACGTACTCGACACTCTGCCAAGCTCCTCTCGATGGCTGTCTGAGCCTCTCTACGTACCTCTCACATCACATGCACTACCACTTGCTTCACAGCACCTCAATCCTTTAAATAGGATGAGAATCCTCTTCTCAGTAGTTCATAGGAGTCTTAATAGTGCTTTTTCTCCTAATATGAGTCGAACATGATCTTGATAGAGTTTTGAAATATTTTTCAACCTTTAGATCATGACCGCAGTCCTCTATGACCGTTGGATCCTGTGGTCCATGTGCAACTCTTATAGATCATTTAGATTAATCATAATCCGAGTCCAAATAAAAAATCTCATCCTATTCTGTTCGTCTCCATCGAGCCAGCTCTATTAGGGGTCAAGCTGGCTTGACCGCGTCTTGCCTAAACTCCTACTTTCTATCTGCTTAAAAGGGCCGACTCGATTACAATTCGAGATGGCTTGATCTCAGCCCAAGCCAACTCGATCCCGTATCCAAGCCAGCTCGACTGTTTGATGATTTAATTCTCCTCTATTGTGGATTGAATTCGAGGCATCAAATCCTAACACGTCCATCCTCCCACCTCCAACATAGGCTCCAGACCTTGATTAAGGGGGCCAAGGATAGCTGGACCCATTACATCTTTTGGCAATCCTTCATCGATGTCGCCTCTGGCATCGCCATCCTTGGTTGGGATGATAGCTACTACAAGGGCTGCAACGAGGATAAGTGGAGGCGGAAGGCGGCCGCTTTCATAGCGGAGCAAGAGTACTAGAAGCGCATGCTTCAGGAGCTCAACTCCCTCATCTTCGACGTCGCCGCCCATGAAGACATGGTGGAGGAGGAGGTCATGGACATGGAGTTGTTCTTCCTGATGTCGATGATGCAATCCTTCGTCGATGGCATTGGGCTTCCCGACCAAACCCTACACTCCGAGGTGCTCGCATGGATCGTCGGTGGGGAGCAGATGGCTGCCGCACCATGCAAGTGGGCACGACAAGCCCGTGCGTTCGCACTCTAGACCATGGCCTGCTTCCCCGTCAGCTCTGGTGTCCTCAAGCTCGAATCAATGGAGATGATCTTCTAGAGCTCCGAGATGGTGGCCACCATCACTCCCACCCCCCTGCTCCCAAGATCTCGATCTCAAAGCCCCTTCCTAATTCAAAAATCCTAGCTCAGAACATATCTATTATTCGAGATGAGTCTAATGATAAGCATCATGTTCGGGGGGATGAAGGTGGGGGTGTGACCATCGTCGATGGCGGTGGGGTTCTCATCATGGGGGCCAAATGCGATGATGCCGGAGATCATGATGGAATCGATCAATGTAGTGGGACCATGGGGCTATTAGTGGACTTGCCGTGAATGGAATTCAAGATCATCTCCAAGACCTCCATGTCACATCCCTGTATTAGCAGCCTTGCCACCCTTCTCAAAAGGGACCCATCTAAATTGGAGCTCCGCCGCCATCCACTCTGCCCTGAAGACCACCATCTACTCTGCCTACCCCAGTGGTGATGGCTTCCTCGATGTCACCACCGGCAAGGCTGCCACCCCCTTTGACTATGGCACCGGCCACATCAACCCCCCATGCGCCACGAAGCCCTCCACCGCCAAGCTCCTCAAGGACTCTTTCTTTGATGGTATGGATGATGATGAGACCCTAACTCCCCCAATCTCGCCCACCGTCGAGCATGGCAGCTCATCATCCACGAACATCTCTGGTCTAATGGATTATTTTTTAATCCTTTATTCAAGGTTATTTTGGTCATTTCAAAAAATTATAATGATGTGGCAAATAGATCCAACTTAATGTTAACAAACTATCTAACGGCATGGGTTAGACTGTAAGGTTGACTAAAACTTTAAGAATGCAACTATAGGTTTTGGAAACTACTGGGTGTACCTATAATTTTGACCTATTCTCAAGGGGTTTTTATAATTTACTCTTACAGTAATCAAACAATATGCAATAGGGATCGAATAAAATTTTGGTAGCATTTTTTCTTAATTCTCTCATGTAGGAAGAACAAAAAAAAAATGCTGTCCAAAATTTCATTCAAAATTTTTATCATACCGTTTGATTACTGAAATTACCTATAGAATTATTTCTAATTTTCAAACTATCCAAATTAGACAATCAATTGATCATTGTACATAATTCTTCCATCCGTATAATTACATATAAATATATGGATGCTGGAGATTATATACACTAATCAATTGATGGATCTATCATTATGCAATGCAATAAACAAAAATAATAAGATATAAATATCCAAAAAATTCTTTCTAAAATCTTTTTCTTAGCTTGTACTGAAACCAAGAAGTAAATATTGCATTACTATATTATATATTTATATGTGTATTAAGATAGAAAATTATCAAGAAGCTTTGTGGGTTCTCGATATTATCATAAGGTAGCATTCAGCAAAGCAGTAAGTTGATTTGTTTATGTTTTCATGATTCAAGGCTGAAAGTCATAGGATAAGTAAACAAGCAGTAAGTAAACAATCTATCATCCCAGGGCCTAAGACTGCCAGCACGTCATGGCCCAAGGCTGTCGGCACAGCCCAGAATTTGCTGACAGGGGTAAGCATTTTCTTAGCAGCTAGCATAGCTCACGATCGCCGATACGGCCCAGAACCCACCAATGGAGATTTTCTTATTGACCAGCATAGCCCAAGGACCGTCCACGACCGCCAACACGGCATGGCCCAGGGCCATCCACGATTGCCGACATGGCATGGCCCAGCCCAGAACCCACCAACACGATTCAAAATTAGCTGGCAAAAGTTCTCTTATCCACCAATACGACCCACGACCGCCGACATGGCTCAGATTCTGTCGGTGAGAATTTTCTTATCAACCGGCATGATCCAAGGACCATCCATGGCTGCCGACATGACACGGTCCGGATCATCCATGGCCACCAACATGACACGGCCTGGCCCAGAACCCACCGACACAGTCCAGAACTAGCCAGCAGAAGTTCTCTTATCCGTCAGCACGATCCACAACCAATGAATAATTATAATTTTTATAATAAATATTTTTAATATTTATTATAAAAATTATATTTAAATATTATTATAAATATTATAAATGATAAAAATATAATACTATAAAATTTATTAAAAAATCATATCTGTGGCTATAGAGAGGAGGTCACACAGAGAGCTCCGAGGGTCGCTGGCTGTGGTACTAGAGGAAGACGATAGTACTAGAGATCACCTACAAAACGAGGGAGATAGTGAGTTAGAAAAAGAGAAGAGAGAGAAAAAAAAGGAGAGAGAGAGAGGAAAGAGAGAGATATAGCAGGGAGGGGGGTCGGATCGAGGAAAAAGAGGAGGTGGCAGAGCCGGCGGCCAAGCTGGCTGGGGAAGAAAGGGGAGGAGGGCTCAGGCCGAGGGAAGAGAGGAGAGAGAGAAAGAGAGCAAGAAGGGGTCGGGGCCGATGGTCGGGTCGAGGGACGAAAGGAGAGAGAGAGGTGGAGCCGGCAGTCGAGCCAACTGGGGAAGAAGGAGGGGGGTGGCACGATGATGGGGAGGCCGGGGGGGTGGGCTGTAAGCAGAGTTGGAGGGGGGGCAGGAGGTGGGTTGCGGGCGAAGCTGGAGGGGCGGCCCGACAGAGGAGCCGCAAGCCTAAGCTGGGGAAAAAGGGGAAGGAAAGGGAGGAGGGGGAGGTAGCGGCATCGGCTCAAGGGTAGAAGGGGGAGGCACGGGTGGAGGCGGTGCTAGTCGATGAGCCAATAGGAGATGGAGGAGGAGGTAGCGCTGGTCGAGGAAGGAAAGGAAGGGGTGAGCTCTCACTGATGGTGGAGAAGAGGAAGAAAGAGAGCAATTAGCGGAGGAAAAACTAATTTAAAGGCAAACTAGAAAAATAACCTAACCTATGGTAGTGGTTTTCGAACAGCTGCCATAGGTCTATAGCAACAGTTATAAAACCGTTGTTATAGATCTATGGCAGCAGTTTTCAGTAACCGCTGCCACAGATTGAAAATTAATTTTTTATATGTTTGCTCTAAATATTATATAATTTTAAAATTTAATATTTATTTTTATTATTTATTATCTAAATAATTATCATTAGAGTATTATCATAAAAGACCGTCTCGATTCGATGGCCCTGCTTCATCGATCATAAAAATTTAATTTCAATGACTACAAACAACGATGCGATGATCTGATAGATGGACACCTTCAATGGATCCAAAAATCTACAACGATAATCTCGGTGATGTTTGTAGCATACTATCAAAATTTTACTTCAATCGAATATCGTTATCATAGTTAATTTAGTATAGGATTATTTCGATCGTTAAATAAGAAATGAGTGATCAAAGGACCAGATGATGTCCGATTATGAGATAATTTTTTAGATAAATGATCTTGGCTACTGTTTTAATCATTTTTATGGTGATGATTATAAAATTTAAATCGTAGATCTAAGAATGATCCAAAACTATACGTTGCTTAATATCCATTCTTAAACTCCATTGGTAATTATGCTCGTGCTTTTGTAAGATCTACTTAACGTGAATAGTTCTTATAAAAATAATTTAAATTTTACGATCACTATCATAAAATGATTAAAATAGTAGTCAAGATCATTTATCTAAAAAATTATCTTATAATCGGACGCCATCTGGTCCTTTGATTACTCGTTTCTCATTTAACGGCTAAAATCATCCTATGCTAATTGACCATGATAACGATATTTGATTTAAGTAAAACTTTGATAATATGCCACAAACATCATCAAAATCATTGTTATAGATTTTTGGATCCATTGGATATCTCCATCTATCAGATCATCGCATCATCATTCCTGATCATCGAAATCAAATTTTTTTAATCGATGAAGCTAGGGCCATCAGATCGAGACGGTCTTTTACGACGATACTCTAATAATAATTATTTAGATAATGAATGATGAAGATAGATATTAAATTTTAAAATTATATGATATTTAAAATAAAAATATGAAAAAAGATATCGCAGCGGTTATGTCTAATCATTGCAATAGATTCGGCAGCGATTACAAAGAATCGCTGCCATAGGTTCAACCTATGGCAGCAATTAATTCTAACCGTATCCATAGGTCCGACCTATGGCAGTGGTTACATATAACCACTATCATATATTGATCTATAGTAGCGATTAGGATAAATCGCTGCCATATGTCGGACCTATAGCAGTAGTTAGTGTAAACTGCTATTATAGATTAGACCTATGGTAGCGGTTCTTTATAACCGCTGTCATAGATGCTATTGCAGTAGTTTTGAAAATCGATATCATAGTATGTGCCGGCATAGTCCTTTTCTATAGTACTGGTTGGAACTTTTTATATTAACCGGTATAAATGATTACCAAATATTGTATAAGCACCCATCTCTGCAGCGCTCATATTAAACCTAATTTCGGGTTAGAAACGGAGACTAGTCCATTGGGTTCTTGCGATGATGGCATTATCGTAGGCACTGTATATTGCTCCCGGCATTATTCACATCCACTCCTGAACTGAGTTGCCCCCCAGCGTTAAAGGCCACTGTTGGCCAGTTCTCACTTTATTCTCAAATTGACCACTATAATTAGTAACAGACATGTTTATTAGCTCCATTAAATCTCAAATTTAGCTTGTAATTGACTGAAGAAGCTGCATGAGATGGAATCGGAGGCCTAATTAAGACTCCTGTAACCATCAAACAAGGTTTTATCCTAGATTGCTTTCTTTCGGGATATTTGGCCTTTCCTTTATTATAAGATATCATCTTTTTTAGATCCGATCATTTCAAAATTTTCACGCTCCCATATGCAAATCCTGCAAAGATAACCCTTGCATTGTTAGCTAGGCATTATCCGGAGGTTGCACTATAGGGGTATTATTCCAAGGCAAATCAAGGATCGATTCTGTTTGGCTAATAATATAGTTAACTTATCAACCTATTTAGACATAAGTGAATAAACACTTTCTTGCTAACTTAGTAATAGCATCATAACCATAGTAAGTTGGCTAATCATTGCTTCGACAGGATCCTCCTGATTTTTTTCTAGATGATAATAAAATTATATCATAGTATCATTCGTCTATCGTACAACTCATCGGAAGGTCACCGAGAAAGAGAAATGGCCTTTGTTCTGGCCAGTATGCCTCCTTGATGGCGCTCCTTGTTGGATTTCATTGCTACAATATTAATCTACGGTGAAGATGAATCTAACTCCACTTGTTCAATCACGAGACCTACTAATTCTCAATATCTTAACCACCAGTAGAAAGAGCTTCTAGCTGGTAGAGGTTTAAAGTTCGACCTTCTTCTTTGATGGCATTCCATATGTTCTATTGGGCATACCAAAAATTATTTTCTAATTTTTGTGATCGAAGTTCAGAAAAATCAAAAAATTTGGCAACACAAAAGAATCACATGGCATGCGACCAACACAGCACCATAAACTCCAAAAATATGATCAGATTTGGAGATGCCTTAACAGTTCAAGAACTTTTGGATTATAGAATTACCGCCTACTTCTAAAAAAAATACTGTAAAAATTATGATTCAAAGGATAAAGCCAATAAGATAGATAAAATAGAATTTTTATTCATTTCTTCCTTTCTTTTTCCTGATTATATCCAAGTTAAATAAGTTTTACAATACCGTTAACCCCCCCTACTCATTCACTTTTTAGTAATTATATTTTTTTAGAACGATTCATGGTGCCATTTGACTTTCCTCTTCCACGTCTTCAATGTAGAGCCATCAAAATAAGCTGGCCCAGCCCATGAAGGACCGGCCCTTCATGGGATGGGCCCATTAGGATCGGGCCAAAAAAGCCTTTCTGACAAACGAGCCATCAAATAGACAATCTAGCCCTAGCCCTTATAAGTAAAGGGCTTAAACGGATCGACCCTTATAACTCATCAAATAATTAAAATAATTATAAAAATTATAAAATTATAATAAATTAAAAAACTCTCAAACATGATACTTTATCAAATAAATAAATAAAATCAATCTCTATATCAAATTTTAAAACACCAAAAATAAATATGAAATAACTCCAAAAAATTTACTTTACTTATTACTTTAAGTGGTTAACCTACTTTAAAATATTTTTTTTAAATAAATGGGCTGGCCTGCGGGCTAGATGGGCCAGCCCTTCACGAGATGGGCCATAAACATGCGGGGCTAAAAAAGCCCTTTTGTTAAACAGGCTACCAAAACACTAGCCCAGACTTAATATTTTAAGGGCCTAAATGAGCTGGCCCGCGGGCTATAGCCCATTTTGATGGCTCTACTTTCATATATCCTTCCTTGCACCGGGCCTCATCAATGGCCCTTCAAGCCCAAATAATTTGTGAGTGTAATTTTGTTGTGCAGGCAGCCTCAAAAAAATAAAATAAATAGAATTAGAATCCCGTTGAGATCCCCTTCTTGCCTAATAATAATAGTATTAATAATAGTAATAAAATCCATGGTTTAAGTTTTATTTGGTAGTCTCAACACAAAAGCTACACTTAATTCTTTGCTATTAAAAAGTACACCAGCCATCAATGCATTGGTCGCTGAGATTGAAACCTAGGCAAGTGTTTCTGATCACTGAGTGCCTATTTAGATAATTGGGCTCCAAATCTTATAGATATGTAGGTTGGACTAACACAACCAGCTAAACTAGGCTGGGCTGAGTCTATTTTTATAATATGCAAAAGTCATTAGAGTGCGCCGGCCTGAATATATCGTTTTTTTCTCTCAAAAAGATTGAGACTATAGCCCACTCCAGCAGTTCTCTGGATTCTTATAAAAATATGAACCAAATTCAGTTTGACTTAGTTAGTTGTCATGGCCCAACCCACAATTTCACGAGATTTGAGCCCAGACATGTTAGGAACTCTTTTCTGGAAGATGAGGATAGGGAAGAAATTAAGTATTAATTGATTTGCTCTCCTATTTTGGGTGGTTCATTATAGTAATTGTTGTCCAAGCTTTTTCGTTTTTTCAAGAGAATTCCTGTCAGCTATTCACCAAAACATTCTCAATCCTGAGATTGGGGGACCACCTCCCTCAAGGCCAATCACTACCATCTTTTGGGCAATATTACTTGCAAGAAAGGATGTTTGGTATCAAAATATTGAATCTGCCAATGAAGGACCTACTAAGATCAGATTGTGCAAACCATGTTCTGCACCAGATCAGATTGTGCAAAACATGTTCTGCACCAGGCTTTATGGTTTTTATCACCTAGATCCTTGCTGATATGCCAATGGGCTGTGTAACGATCAAAGAATGATACCATTCAGAGCGCTACAAAGTCCAAATGGCTCAGGTTGATTGCATTGCTTAGAACCATCCAAGGACGCAAATCGGTAAAGGCAGATGTCATTCACGAAAAACAACCATGTCCGACGTATGGCTCCATCGTGCAATGGTAGGCCATCCACATCAACTAATAAGCTGCGAACCAAACCACGTACGTCTGCTTAACAATACGCCTGCCTTTCCCATGTTACCAATCATTATACTTAAATTTCCTTCAGTCATAAAGAAAATATTATTCCTGATATGGTACATGCAATCACACATTCTTTCAATATTCCAACCATTCTCCTTGATATTTTATCAAGTGCATATCCCTTTTATAGCAATCTTGCAAGGCATTAACTTTCAATTCATTTAAATAAAAACTGTAAGCACTTGTTGCAGTTGCATAAGCAAAAAAAAATTGGATGGCTGCAGCCAATTTTAAACCTATTCTACGAAATAAATCATTCTTTGTAGCGACAGTAGGATTCCTTTGTGGAAAAAAAAAAACTCAGTCACACAAACTCAAGTTATCATTTTTAAGCCGCTTTACCTCCTGCTAAATCTGTTTCTGCCACCACCATTTCCCTTCCCACGACCCCCTCCATCTCTTCTGCCGAAGCCACCATTACCACGTCTACCGCCAGAGGATCTGCCACCACCAAACCTGCCGCGTCCTGTGTTAGCGTTACCACCTCTTGACTGATCTTTAGCTTGCAAAGGAGGCAAGCTTTTCAAGACCTCAATGGTCACCATGTTAGCATTTTCTTGACCTGAACACAAAAAAAGTACATCAGAAATCTTGTGAGTTCATATGTGGGCTAGCATATAATGTTATTTTGGTATAAAACCAAGTATATGTAAGGAGTGATGCATTGCAAATAGCTTGCACTACCAATATCCAAGCTCCAGATGCCAGCATATCAACAATGGCAAAGCCTGAATTGTGAATTGTTTTAGAATCCCAACAATTCCTTTGTTGAGATAAATTAAGTATTGCTTGACCGATATATTTTATTTTGGTAGTTTACTTGAATAATTATATGTGTGTGTACCAGTATTGACTTTTCCAACAACCACCTGGACCAAACTTTGCCAAGAAAAGCCTATGGCCAGGTAGTTCATACGTTGGCACCCAGTACCAAAGAAAGAAATAAAGGAAAGTTTCATTTTTCAATTCAGACCTTTTCTAAATAGCACATTTGATATACCTTGAATGAATGCATCAACATCATCAGCAGGGACATCAAACACCACCCCCATTCCATCAGCCGTAAGAGAAAGGCCCTTCACGCCTTCAATCTTTTCATCAGGCATGAATCTTCTCAAGATACTAAATGCTAATCTGAGATGGCGATCAAAGCAAGCAGAATTAGATAAGGATCTCACCAATAAGGCAAATTTTCAATGAATTGATTATGGATCCATCATATTGTTAATCAGTTATTCATGCTTTTAGCAAGGAAATTAATTCCACTAAGTGCTCTCAACTGGTGATTTTAGGAAAGTACAATATTGGGCCTTAAACATGGTAGCACCAACCAACACAAGCTTAAGCCTGTAATTGATGGGATTCAAGCTCTATACTTACGATGGAGAATACATGGTCTTTCCGGCCTGAAGAAGTAGAGTAACATAATTCTCCATAGAAGAAAGCAGTGATCTTTTCTTTATGTCAGTGTATCCCTGGAGAGGAAGCAAACAAAAGAAACTTATTATAACAGTTGGAGGATTTTAGAATGCAATGCCGAAAGCTCTAAAGAGAATATAACAATATTTCTTACTGCAGCCTTTGCTAGTGCTTTTGCAAGTAAATCCACAGCTGACAAGCCAGAGGAGCTCAAAAGTTGCTCTGCTTGTGACCGGAAAACTGGAACGACACTGCAAAAACCACGAGTATACATTGAGGGAACACTCAATATAAATTTATTGCAAGCAATTTTCTCTACAAATGTACCACAAGCACACCTGTCAGAGACATTTGAGATAGAATCAGCAACTTCAGAACCAGCTGATTCAGCAACATCAGCAGGTTGAGGTGCAGAGATGTGCTCAAATTTGACACCCGATTCTCTTTCTAATCTAGAAATGCTATATGAATATCTGGGCTCATATAATAATATAGAAACTCCAGTATTGCCTGAAAGTAACTTCCATCTGTTAGCAACTCATCAAACTCCAAAAATCATTATTCAAATCAAAAGTCATATTATGAAAAATACCAGCCCTCCCAGTACGTCCTGATCGATGGATGTAGGATTCAACATCGCGTGGGGGCTCACACTGGAAAATGTAAACAAAGTAATTAGCACCTGCCTAATTTATGCCAGTACCTTTTATTATGAAGGTTAGAACTTGTAGATCAGCAGCCAACATGACATGTTTCCAAGATTTAAGTGCATACCTGAATAATCAGCTGCACATCATGGATGTCCAAGCCACGTGCTGCAACGTTTGTAGCCACCAAAACCAAAAACCTACCTGACCTAAATCCAGCAAGTATGACCTGCATACAATCGACTAATTATCAAGAAACACATTGCTCATAAACAATTGCAATAACTAAGGTAGGTGGTGAAATTAAGGTGCCTTATATGTATTCAGCCTAAACCCAGGTGAAGCATACTTTCTATATCATCATTGATACATACTTCCCGTTGAGCTTGCACTATGTCTCCATGCAAAGCCCTTGATCCAGGTAACAGTCCAGCAAGTTGGGATGCAGATTCCTTCGTCTCAGTGAAGATAATGGTACGGCCTCCACTGAGTAAGGGCAATTTGACATTGAAACCATTTAGAAAATGGAAAGCAGAGGAGGCAACAGTAAAGTTGACTACAAAAAGTACAAACCGGCTATAACAGCGAATAATATCAGGAATAAGATGTGCTCTTGCTTGACGTGTACAGGGAAGAACAAGATGTCTAACACTAGCACTAGCCTTCAGCTTCTCATTGCCAACAAGATCAGCAGTTTTCTTATCAGGTTTTAAAAACCTTGCAGAGATCTGGCAATGTGTACAAACACACAAAATGTCAGAAAAGAGATGTATGAATGCACTTTATCCTTGGATTTCTCAGAAGCAACAGACAAACAGACCTTCTTCACCCACTCCGGCAGGGTAGCACTAAAAAGAAGTGTTTGGACTTTACTGACATCCTCAACTTTACCTATATTAGATAGAAGAAAAAAAACTCCAATTAATATTAGCTGCATATAATTAATTTTTACTAATGCAGTTACACATTGCCCATACTCAACTCTCCCAAATTATATGCAGGGTATAAGATATACCTACAGAGAATGAAATAAAGTAGGGCCTTACTCTAAAACCAAAAATCATCTTGACATGAAAAATAGCCAATTCTAACGTTCATATATTCTACAACATGCGTATGGATAGGACTATATGATTAAAGTAACATTCTTCACCAAATTGAATATATCATTTCCATTAAATTGTCCAGATGCATATAAAACTATAATAGTATTTTATCTTAGCATACAACTAGATTAAATTTATTCAGTGCTTCAAATGTCCTTCTAAAACTAGGGAAGAAAAGAATATAAAATCATCCATTAATATTTCATGTTTGATGCAGTACAAAGCTTTTATGTCATACTAAGATAGATGCTGATGATGCACCATACTGACACTGGTAAATAAGTACATGCAAACGCATGTGATCAATAAACAAAAGCAAAAAATGTAAAGGATATAAAACAAAACAAAATGCATATTTATAAATTGCACTATCTTAATAGAAAATACAAATGATCTTGTGGATTGATGTCATTGAAATACATGGAACTTCCTTCTGCTTGCGAGTAACCTGATGTCCCCATTGAATTTATGTCACCGATTTTTGCCTACTTTTCTCTCCTTATCCCCCTCCCAATCTTTGCTGCTGCAGAAATCTAATTTCTACTAGAGATCATCTATGACTTTGAGACTTACAAGTGGAAAATAATTAACTTTGAACGCACCATTAAGGGCTCATATTATATAGCATTTTGAGCACTATTCTCAGAGATTACTGCATGGTCTCATGCATTGTCATGAGGGATGAAAAGCCCTGAGACCATACTAAGGAGCAAATCCAGTCACTTACAGTGTCCTCACATTGTTTGATATGGAGTTTTCCTTTTAGTCAGCTAACAACGAGCAAATTTGGAAGGCAAAGCATTGTAAAGTTTCCACTTGACTCAGCTCACTGCCTTGATAATCCTCGCATCACAATAGCAAAGAAATAAACACTAAGAACGTTCTTAGGAAAAACTCAAATTCTCCAAACGATAACTTTATGGAAGGAGGATTCAGCAGTTCGTGATTGGAACAAGTTTGGATCACAATGTATTTCCGATAAGATCCATTGCACCAAATTCCTAAATGCATAGAAGGCACTGTTCACGAGGCTGTTGGATCATTATCAGTGCCCCCAATCCCCTGTTGAGACAGATATCATGATCATGATACCTTGCAATCTAAACAGTTTCCTTTGTGATTTAGGTTGGACATAAGCCACTGAAACATATGTAAAAAATGCATTACAATACTAAACGTGAAAATCTCTCACAACCAAAAATGCTATAAGACCTCTTTCCCTTCAACTTGTCTTATTCTGCTACCAGATTTGATCCAGCCTAATTGAATTTTTGTATGAAAATATCTATTGTCTTTTGATTGTTACAATTTTATTTCCATTATGTTTTCAACTTGGCTATTCTATGAAACCCACCCAATCCACATCTATATCCTATTCCTTAAGGGTCCATCAAAGGAGAAATGTTTCCCACCTCTAAGTTTTATCATGAGGTTGGATCAAAGACAGAGGCTATTGATCAATGCCTGATAAATGGATTAGTGAGGATTTTCTTGGTTAGGATAAGTCACAGGAACAGTTTCTTCAAACCCGAAGCATATGGAAAAAATAAATAAAAGGCAAGGGAAGGAAGAAAACCTTGGGCTTCATAACAAAACTGCGTGTATGGTTAGGCACTGTAAGGTTCCAAGTCAGTTGAAAACTTTGACTTATTTTGGTTTATACCTGCCATAGTTGTGTAGAAATCTATAGACTTTTTGTCTATGAAGCATATACGGAACCTCTTTTGCTTTGAAATCATAGAACTAAATCAAATGGTTAGGATAAACTGGTACAAATCAAATGGCCACAAATGCTTATCGACATAAATGTCATTCATGCTTCTATATACAATACAGATCAAAATTCATCAAAATATTGGTCCTACTGATTGCCCATCACATCGTATAATCTTTTGGCAGAATAGGTTTGTCTATTAGTAACAATTTACTCACCTATAATTGAGCCAATTAACCTATCACAAAAGTCTCAACCTACAAGCTGAACAAATAAAAAAAAAGAAGAAGAAAACTTAAATAACAGGTATACAAGCTGTGAAGAGAGAAATCTTACGTAGAATTAGCTCAACATCATCAACAAAGCCCATATTCAACATTTCATCAGCTTCATCAAGAACACGAAATTTCAAAAATTTTAGATCAACAGTTCCCCTCTCTATATGATCCTGTAAATGGTAAGCACTATATGTGATTAATACTCAAAGTAGTTAGTGTGACAAAATAAGCTCAAAAACCTAAATGAGGCACACAAATTTTGTCAGAACAAAACACGATCACCTTTATCCGCCCAGGCGTTCCAACCACTATATCAACACCTCGTTTCAGAGAAAGCTCCTGAGCACGATAAGGAGATCCTCCATATAAACAGCATGAAGATAATCCCACTGCCCCACCATAAACCTCAAAGTCCGCATATACCTGAAAGTGTAAAAATGTGAAACAATTGCCTGACACCAAGAAAGACAGTATAGTTGAAGTTTAAAGACAGTATAGTTGAAGCTTCTATGTAAATCTTCAACCTAGGTCTCACTTCACCTGATTTGCAAGCTCTCTAGTTGGTAGAAGTACCAAAACACTTGGAGGCCTTCCATAACCAGTTTTCCTAGATGCCTTGTGTTGCCCATTTGTCAAAGACTCCAAAATAGGCAGCACAAATGCTAAGGTTTTACCCTATAAAAATGAAATGGCATATTTACAGTATTAGCATCAACAACAAGGCAAAACAGAGATAAGAGGAATGAGACCAATAAAAAAGAAATATGTCAAAAACTGACAACTACTCCGCTGAACAATCAATAACAAGCAACTGAAAGTCAAGACAATAATTCAATGCAACAAAGAGACATTAAGTTACAGCCTACATATTCAAGCAGACAAAAGAAACAAAGTAGTTTAGGTTCAAAAATATTTATCATTTGAGATGTTCAAAGATGAGTAACAAATAAAAATTACAATAATACTAGACTTATCAAATTTTGTGAAGCTGACCTGTGCATTGCCAAAAACAGAAATTAAAAGATAAAAATATAAATGCAATTCAATTATTAACACAAATAAGCAACAGTGAAGTTCAATGACGTTAAATGATACCTGGGAAGGGTTAGCAGGCAAGGGCAAGTACAGGTGTGATAGCTTTCAGGTAAAGAATGCGGAAAAGTTAAAGACCAGTTTGGCTGAAATAACATATGGGTGTGACCAACAAGTAGAGGTTAACAGTATAAGCAAGTAGCAGGTATGAGTGTGATGAAGCACAAGTATTAAGAAAAGTTAAAGCTTGGTGCCAATATGAGGGTGAAAAATATCAAACAGATAAAAAATAATATTGTTGAGATAAGATCCTGTAAAGAGAGAATTTATACAAGGTAGCAAAATTTAGATGAGGAGATTGTACAAAAGGGGTCACAGTTTTGGACTGGAACATCATAGATAAAGGGGGCAATTCTAGGTTGGCGCATAAAACAGTAAACAGAGGATTAATGATTGAAAGAAACATAAAGAAGGATGTGATATTTGTTGTGCAATACATTAAGGCATGGCAATATATGAGTTTTTAACATCAGCTACCCCAACATACTATTCTCTCGAGCCGGTCCAGATAATCTCAAACAACATTCGGAAGTTATGTTTCAGTTCTACCCTGCCTAAATGTATTTTGGTTTCAATCTTGATGGTTTCAGTGATTTTGGTTTTAGTTTGACAATTTAACTCGACGGTCAATTTTAAAAAAAAAAAAAAAAAAAAAACTTTGTCCACTGGAATTAGAAATAAAATCAAAGAATAGAGAAAATTAAATTAAGAAAATAGCCCAAACATCATTTTGAGGAATAATTTATATATCTGAATCTCCAGTTGTATCATTTTGATGGTTCAGACTGAGAGGTCCAAAAAACTAATATAACATTGCAATATTTGGTGGTAATCTGAATTCCCATGAGACTTGAGGTCTGAAATAGACAAAACTGTATCAAAAACTTCATTTTCTTCCAAATCCTTTTGAAATGTAAGATCACGATGGTTTTAAATCCTCCAGAAGCACAAAGCATAAATTTTATATGACTAAAAAACTTCCAAAATTGGGGGAAAAAGAAACAACAAAAAGGTGAGGGGGTGGTATAGATAGCCCATATACAGAGAATTTGGCCTAGTTTCAAGTTTGCAGTCCCAGTGTCAAGTTTTAGGCAAAACCAGCATTTTTAAGTTTTCAGGTTTGCAGCAAAGCTCCAAACTCTCTCACGAACACTATTTTCAAAGCAGTCCCCTACATGGCTAGGTAGTCACCTAGATGCTTAATCTGGCTGGGCTTCCTACACCACACTTGCTTGAACTCTTACCTTTTTAAAGGTTTCTTCCTACGCTAAGCTTGCTTGAACTCTTACCTTTTTAAAGGTTTCTTTTCCCATTCTCTTCCCTACTTAAGCCCCATATAAGACGTGGGAGGGTAACACCAAGATGATAAGAACTAGAGGGCTGGTCAACAACTACTGACAGGTTAATCAAAAATCATGAGTGGCAGTGATAGCTGCCGTGACCAGCACATCTCTTCCGAATCTCGCCATTCTTTCAATTTCTCCCTAAATTTCTTTTCATTCTGCTTGCTAACCATAGTCTACAGCCTTGTCCTTGTCCTCCTTCCACTTCCTGCCAGGTGCTGCCAACCTGGCTGTGTTCTGCAGCTTGTTGGATGCTACAGTTGCAGCGATGCTGTTACCACTATTCTTGTGGATTTTGATACTTGCAAAAATAGGCTCGTGATCCTATATATGACTGAAAAATGAGTATGTATAATGCATGCACATGCTTATGTTATACATATGGCTAAAAATATATATAATACGAGCTTGGAAAGCTTTCATCCCTAGTCAGTTGCCTAAACACCTACGTGCCTGACTTGGCCATGCAAGGTGCTCATCTATTGACGTCACCTAAGTAATTCGACAACCATGCTTGCGGAATACTGTATCTGGCGAAACGTTTGACTAGCAACACCAACTGATGTGAAAATCGAAACAGGTATATGATGCCATGGTTATTTGAGAAAATTAGTTTTGTATGGGAAATCTGATAAGTTGACAATGAAAATTAGTATTCAGGTTTACCTTTAAGCATTTATGAACTATGCGACTTTAAAAATTGATATAAATCAAATAATTTAGACTTGACAACCTGTCTTAATTTCTTTGTGTTCTTTCCAACTATCTTTTTAAATCTCTCACATTTTCACCCTTAATTCTCTACAAAGTTCCGAACTGAGCAAATTAATTGAATTCTCACTTAAAAATCAGAACAGGATTGATGTTATACAAGCACTGTCAAGATGTTTGCTTTAACCCATAGAAATAAAAACTGCATGCTTAGCATGTGGAAGGCCGAAAAATATAAAAAAAGGAACATATTTCTACCTGACCAGTCCGTGCCCGGCCGACCAAATCAGACCCATCAAGTATAAGATCGAAGGTCATCGCCTGAATAGGGAACAGCGACTCAATCCCCTTCGACTTCAACTTCTCTCTCAGCACCTTTGATATCCTGAATTTGGACACGGCGTTCGGGTTCGGGTTCGCGGCGCCAGCTTCCTCTCGGCTCGCAATCACCTCTCCGTCCTCATCCTCCTTCATCAGCTTTGGCTTCTTCAAAGCGAAACCATTCACCGCTGCCACCTTGCGATCCAGAACAGGATCGCTTCCGTCAGAGCTGGTTTCGCTCGTCTCCTCATCAGAAGCCTTTCTCTTCTTCTTGCTCTTCTTCTTAGCCGAGCCTTCTCCGTCGTGGCTGTCGCTCTCCCCGTCATCGAATTCAAGCTTCTTGTGCTTCTTCTTCTTGCTCTTCTTCTCCTCCACTATGAAGCCGTTCTGGTCAAGCTCGGCGGCCATGGATTCGGCCCTCTTGGACTTCTTCTTCGACTTTTTGAGCTCGTCGAGCTCCGAGGGGGACGAGAGGAGGAGAGAAGGCATGGCAGATGGTAGAGGGACAGAGACGGAGCGAGGGTTGGAGGGGTAGGGAGGGACGCTGTTTCTCCTGCGAAAGCGGGGTGTCGCAGGCGGCGGAAAGAGGGTTAAGAAAGTGCTAGGGTTTTGGCTTTTATAGGATAGGTGAGGGGAAAAAAACCCTAGGGGAACCGACACGACTCACACGAGGGCTGAAGCGAGCGAGGGCCGTGGGCGATATCCAACGGATAGCCGGACCTGCTACAGGAGCTCCAGTGTTACGGCAGGGTCCAGAACTTTATTCATTCATTTATTTATTTATTTATTTATAAAGATCTAACTAGCCAAATTGGTGGAAATTGGGCTAGATTCCAAAATGAGAAACTTCTGATCGGCGGTTGGACCTGGAATTCAAAAGCTTGATTTGATTTCAAGCAAGGCTCAAGCTCAAGATTAGCAGGATCTAGGTCTATCCTGAAGCTCGAGCTTAATGCCTAGCCTAAAGCTTGCTGATGAGATGAGCCTGAGTCCAATCCCTATCCACTTAAGTTAAAATTCTAGCCATAAGGTTGATAAATGAACTAGTAGTTAGCAAGCTAACTCAAGTTTTCTACCCAAAATCTGGCTCAGGGTCAACTTGATTAGCTAAGAAGTGACCGAGCCAAATCTAGAGCTAAACTTAGCTTGCTCAAGCTCATCTCAAGTTAACTCATAATACTAATATATATTATATTATTTTAATTATTATTATCTATATAAATAATTATTTTTAAATTATTTATTATAAATCAATATAAATTATATAGAATAAAATATATTTCAATTAATAGATAATTGGGATTATTCCTCCAAACTATATAAATAAAAGTCCTAAATAATCTTAAACTCTTGATAGATTTATTAAATAAGCTATTTCCGAACAACTTGAACTTGGCTCAATCTATTATCTATAATAAGGCTATGGAAGAAAAAAAGTTTCTCATCTTTCTGAGAAGGTCTCTCTAATATGTATTACTATTTATCCTCTTTTATAATATTTTTTGAATAGTTACATTTCTTTCAATCTATTAATAATAATATTTTTATTAATTGCTATTTTTTTTTGTTTTACTATTGTTGCTTAGAGATAGCAACCCAAGAGGAAAGGATGAATTGAGTTTATAAAAATTTGGTCAAAATTAACTCTAAACAAGTATGTGCGTTACTTAATTTAATTTAATGAAAATTTAATAGTGTATGCAATGGAATCAAATGTAAATGAACTTAAGCAAGAGTAAAACCAAATCAGCAACTGATTAGTAATTTAAAGCATGCAAGATATGTAAAGCAGTGGAGAAAGAAATACAACACAAACATATAAAGATTTTATAGTGGTTCGGAGCAATCCGCTCCTACGTCCACTTCCCAAACTATCCTCTTGGGAGTTTCACTATAATACCTAGATTATAGTGCATTTATTTTGTTCCAGGATCACAAACAAATTCAGTTAGTTTTGTCGGGCTCACCAACCATAACACTACATCGATAGTTTTTTAGATTCACTATCAATTCAGTTGATTTTAACCTAAGAGCACCAACCACAACATTTACACCATCCAATTACTGGCTTGGACCTGTTTATATCCCAAGTTTCTTTTCTCCAAAGAAACTTATAAAGAAATAAAAATACAAGTATAAGAATTCAACATAAAAATAAAAATAAAAAAGAACTCTTTTTGAAGTTTAATGGAGAGGCTGAAAAATGGCTCTTGAAGCTTTGTATTCTCTCCTTTGAAGGCTAAGAGGAAGCTTGAATGACTAAGAATGATTACACTTTAAAGCTTCTGAATTTGATGCACAAAGTCCTTTCTTTTTTCTCTTTTTCTTTAGATATTTAATAAATCTTATAATTTGAATGATTTTTACTTTCAATCCACTTTCCTCCTTTTTCTTTTGATTCTCCATCTTTAAATAGTCTTCACAATGGCTAGAGAGAGTTCGGACTATTGGAAGGCTTGAACTAGCTGTTTGGAATGAAAAGGCTCGCTGAAAAAGTACAGCCTATCCTGATATTGGGGTCGATACTTTTCTGCAGGGGTCGACACTTTTTTATTTAGAATCGACATCTTGTGATTTGGGGTCGACACCTTGTGCTCAAGTGTCAGTACTTAAACTACACTAAAAAATTTAGCTTTTATTTTCTATTTTTATGCAACAGAGGTTGACCCAGCGGTCGACCCTTTTACTAGGAGTCGACCCATGGATCG
Source organism: Cocos nucifera (assembly GCA_006176705.1). Taxonomy (NCBI): domain Eukaryota; kingdom Viridiplantae; phylum Streptophyta; class Magnoliopsida; order Arecales; family Arecaceae; genus Cocos; species Cocos nucifera. The sequence goes on along the minus strand of QRFJ01000281.1, from coordinate 1,173,114 downwards.
ATCCTTTTATGAGGTCATGCAAAAATAACGTATCAAAGCATACCAAGTGTTGTGAACTTTTGAAGTTATAACCGCAAGCGCATGGTATACAAAGTAGCACGTCCAATGAGTATGGATCGATCCTACAAGGAAATGGTATTTAAACTATATCTAAACCCCTGCTCAGATGAGGTCCAATAGGAATGATCACAAGTTAATAAAATATAGAAGGAATAAATAATATAAAAGCCTAAGATTTTTGAATCCACTAGATCAATGTTTTAGAAAACCTTTTCTACTGATCTTCCTAATGATATCCTCCAAATTCCTTTCTTTGTATCAACCAAGTATATATTATGAAGAGATTAAAACTCAACTATAACCCATCAAGATTTTACAAGAAAGAAAAGAATCGAATATAAGTATTGTTGAGCCTTCTTTCTTTGCCCTTTTTGCATTGAATCAAATATGAACTATAAAGAGATTGAAACCCAATAATAGTTCATTAAGTTCTTTGGCAAGAATTTAAAAAGAAGGAAGCTCTCCTTTTAAAATTAAGATGAGAGATCCTAAGAGAAGATACTTCTAGTCATAGTCTAGCTTCATCGCCAAGCTTAGGGGTTTGCTTAACTAGACATTATTTAGATTAAAATTTGAAAATAAATTTAAAAGTAAAAACTAAATTCCTACACTACTAGATAGAATTCATGTTTCTAATTTTTTTAATATATGCAGAAATTTAAACTAGTCTAATAGCAAAAATTTAATTGCATAATTTAAATAACATAAATATAAACTAACCTAATGCTGAAATTAAAATTAAAATAAAAATTTATTACTAGAAAAATTAAACAATCTTAATGACATACTATTTAACTCCTAAGCCATTGACAAGGGCTTGGAGTTACAAAAAAAATAAACTAAATAACTTTAGCTTTCTCTCTTTCTGAAGGATAAGAAGAAGGAAGTAGATGGGTTGGAAAATACTTCTTAAAAAAAATCACTTTCTCTCGTTCTTTTCTCTCCCTGGAGTGAAGAGTTATTATTTTTTTATAGGCGAAGGAGAGCGCATTGGCCCCGCATAAAAATAGAGTTGGTTTTCTATCTCAATCTGCTTCAACGACTTCTGTTTTCTTAAAGCTATTCGCTAGATCATCACATCGCACTCGCTTCTGTTTTCTCAGAGCTATCCATAACTTTCTTCTTTCGGACAATTGAAAGCATCCGGAGGAGCTACGCTGTTGGGAGACAATCCATCTGGACACGAGGATGGGGCGGCACAGTGGCATGGAGGAAGATCGGGCGGTTCGTTATGAAGCTAGGGGCGACGATCGGACGGGCAAGAAGGAGGCTGCGATCGATCATTGGGTGGAGAGCTTTCGAGCGGTGCATGGGAGGTGGTTCCGACGAGCATTGACTCCGTGCGAGCGGCGACGACGAAGGATCTTGACCATGCGCAATGGAGCTTGGGCGTTCGATCGGTCAGCTTGGTGAACTTTCAATCAACTCTGACGATCGTTGCTTGGTCGGATGCAGAGAAGAAAGAGGAAAGGGCAGCTTTTTCCAGCATCTTCGATGGATTCCGGTAAGGTAGCGACGGTTGAAACATTGAAAGAAAAAACTATCCCTTTTTTGAATTTTTTCCAGCGATCGGCAAGATAGATGGAGGCGAGGTGCTGGCAGCAAGTTTCTGACAACGGTAAGAGCAAATGATGATTTTTCAGAGATGATCGAACGATCAGATTGGCCTATGGTCTATGGCCCTATTCCATGGACCAACAGTCATGGAGGTTGAAGGTTAGGGATGATTGCTTTGAAATCCATGCAAGAACTGGTCTTCTGACTTTGTTTGACCTCCGATTTTAATTTCGATCATATCATTGGAATCCTGGCAGCTTGCTCTTCGTGTTAGCACATGCTTTCATTCAAAACACTACATAAAAGTATTAATTTTAATTAAATAAGTTAATTTAATATATAAATTAATCCACTTATATTTAATTTTTATGCATTTATCACCCCCCCAACTTGAATCTTACTCATCCTCGAGTAAAGATAATTTAAGAGAGGCTACCAAAAACTTCTAATATCATACACAAGTGTACTGGACTTAAAGATTGTTCTCATATCCTTTTTATAAGTAGAAGATTTCTCATTAGATAGTAGATGAAACAAGTCATTAGGGTATTAATAGCCTCAAGTAAATTAGTGAAGTGCAAACTCCTCATTTTTCAAGGATAGTTCTTGACCAACTCCTACTGTTATTTCTGAATCCTTTACTCCATTGGAGTGGTGAGATATTATTTTTATGCAAGTAAGTTTCTTTTATTATTATTATTATTATTATTATTATTATTATTATTATTATTATTATTATTATTTTTGAATGTACAGACCTTACGATGCTTTAATCTCTTAAGCTTTCTATCTGACTCTTGTAACAAGTTTTCGACCAATGTCTTCTAGACCAGTTGGCCTTAGGGCACTAGGTGTAGAACACCCCTCAGGCTTACTGGCTTGAGTAAAAAAAGCTACAGATCAAAGCTGGCTATATAGCAAAGTTTCTTCACACCTCCACTTTTTGATGCGAGACTCAATGCTTACTTAGGCGAGGAGGCCCGGTTACTTAGTGAAACAATGCTTAAAATTTATCTTTATTATTTCTTTTTTTATTTTATTTTTTTAATTATTATTATAATAAAGGAAACTTTATATTTACTAATACCTATACATATCCAAGAAATAGATTCTTCTTTGATGCAAATAGGAGGATTGGAATTATCCAAAAACTGATTTCATTCTTACTTGCCCTCTTTACTGGAGCCTATTAATATTTTGCCCCTCATCATTTCATAAATCATCTAGACTGTTCAATTAATTACTTATCAAAAGTGTGTGATTTAACCTAAGTCCAAAATTGACAAGTGTAAGATTAAGAAGGTAAGGGTAGCATCCAATTATTTACTTATTTTGCTTATTATTCTCCCAAGAAAATAATTTCTAATTATAAGCATGATATGGTATAAAAGAGAACGAGGACACCTGAGGAAGAATTTTCTTGAGCTCTTCCCCCAACTTAGCTAATGGAGCTTAGTTGATCTAATAATGCTAAAAAGAAAACTAATTAGAAAGAAAGAAGCTGGATTGCCTCCTAGAAGTGCTAAATTTAAAGTCTTCAGTCAGACTAAATAATGATAACAGACTAACCGAGAGATGTTGATTCATAAAGAACCATGGCTTTCTTCATAGATTCAGTAGGCAGTTTCAAGAATGGTTTTAATCATTGACCATTAACTTTGAAAGTAACACTGTTATGTGGGTTTTTAATTTCGACAGTCCCATATGGGAAGGTTTCTTTAACCACGAAAGGTCCTATCCATCTAGACCTAAGCTTTCCAGAGAAAAGATGTAATCTCAAATTATACAATAAAATATTTTGCCCAAGAGTAAAAGATTTTCTATAAATTGCTTGATCATGAAATACTTTCATCCGTTCCTTGTATACCCTGGCATTTTCGTAAGCTTCATTTCTTAGTCCTTCTAATTCATTTATCTGAAGCTTCCTATGAATTCTGGCTACGTCAAGGTCCATATTTAATTTTTTTATTGCGCACATGCCTTTATATTCTAACTCAACAAGCAAGTGACATGGTTTTTCAAACACAATCATATAAGGAGACATTCCTAGATTTGTCTTGTAGGCGGTGCGGTATGTCCAAAGTGTATCAACTAATTTCACAGATCAATCCTTTTTATTGGCATTAATAGTTTTCTCTAAGATTTGTTTGATTTGTCTATTTGACACTTCTACTTGCCCGCTTGTTTGAGAATAATAAGGTGTGGCCAACTTGTGGATAACATTATATTTTTTCATTAAAGTGGCAAAGGGTTGATTGCAAAAATGTGTTCTCCGATCACTAATGATTGCTCTAGGGATACCAAAGTGAGAGAGAATATTTTTCTTGAGAAATTTAATGATCACTTTGCTATCATTGGATTTACATGGAATAGCTTCTACCCATTTGGAAACATAATCAACAGCCACTAAGATATACTTATTTTTAAAGAAATTTGGAAATGGTCCCATAAAATCAATTCCCCAGACATCAAAAATTTCAACTACCAAGATTAGATTGAGTGGCATCATATCTTTCTTTGTAATTCGACCCATTTGTTGGCATCGATTACAACTTTTGCAGTACACATATGCATCCTTAAATAAATTAGGCCAATAAAATTCACATTGAAGTACTTTGGCAGCAGTCTTCTTGAATGTGAAATGACCACCATATGCTTAGTCATGCCAAAATGATAGAATACTTTTAACCTCATTATCCGGGACACACCTCCTAATGATCAGATCAGGATACTGTTTAAACAGATATAGATCATCCCAAATGAAATACTTTATTTAGAAAAAGAATTTATGTTTATCCTAACTAGTCCAATGAGAAGAAATTTTACCAATGGCTAAATAATTCACAATATCAGCATACCAAGATTTAGTGAACACAGACATGAGTTGTTCATCAGAAAAATACTCATTGATGGATGGTTCAATGGATGGTGCAACTATGATTCAGGACAAGTGATCAGCAACTGCATTCTCTGACTCTTTCTTGTCTTTAATTTTCAAATCAAATTCTTGAAGGAGCAAGATCCATTGAATTAAACGTGCCTTAGCATCTTTCTTTGCTAGAGTTGAGTGATCAATATAGACAATAACATGGGATCCAACCAAATAGGATCTAAATTTCTCTAAGATAAAGACAACGGCTAAGAACTCCTTCTCAGTAGTGGTGTAATTCAACTGCGCATCATTTAAAATTTTACTGGCATAATAAATACTCTCGACAGCTTGTTGATTCTTTGACCTAAGACTGCGCCTATAGCATAATCAGATGCATCGCACATGAGTTTGAAAGGTTCGATCCAGATAGATGGATGAATGATGGGAGCTAAAATGAGTACCTTTTTAAAGAATTCAAAAGATTCAAGGCACTTAGAAGTAAACTCAAATTTCGCTTCTTTCGCTAACAAATTCGTCAAAGGGCAAACTACTTTGCTAAAATCAGGTATGAACCTTCAATAAAATCCAGCATGTCCTAAAAATGAATGAATTTCTTTAACAATCTTGGGTGGTGAAAGATTTGCAATCAGATCAACTTTGGCCTTGTCAACTTCTATTCTCCTTTTTGAAACAGCATGGCCAAGAACTATACCTTCTCTAACCATGAATTGATATTTTTCCCAATTAAGAACTAAATGCTTCTCCTTTCACCTTCCTAGGACTATTCTTAGATGGTTTAAACATTTGGAGAAGGTAGGACCAAACATAAAAAAGTCATCCATGAAAATTTCTAAAAATCGTTCAACCATATCGGAAAAAATGCTGATTATACATCTCTGAAAGATTGCTAGAGCATTACATAGTCCAAAGGACATGCATCTATAAGCAAAGGTTCCAAATGGGTAGGTGAATGTGGTCTTGTCCTGATCTTTAGGGGCTATGGGGATCTGATTATAATCAAAATATCCATCAAGAAAATAATAAAACTTTTGTCCGGCTAACTTTTTTAACATCTGGTCAATAAATGACAAAGAAAAGTGATCTTTTCTTATTGCAACATTCAATTTTCTATAGTCTATACAGACCCTCCATCCCGTTTGGATCCTAGTTGGGATAAGTTCATTGGCTTTATTTTGGACCACTGTTATCCTGGATTTTTTTGGTACTACTTGTATAGGACTTACCCAAGAACTATCAGAAATGGGATAAATAATTTCATTATCCAACAACTTCAAAATCTCTTTCTTAACTACATCCTTCATGGCTGGGTTCAATCTTCTTTGGGCATCTCGAGTGGGTTTAGTCTCTTCCTCTAGGTGTATCCTATGTTGAACTATGGAATGGCTTATTCCTTTAATGTCTACCATGGTCCAGCCTATTGCTTCTCAATTTTCTCTTAAGACTGCTAATAATTCCTCCTCTTGGTTAGGATTCAGGTCTGATGCAACAATTACAGATAAGATTTTTTCTAGACCTAAATATACATACTTGAGGTGCTTAGAGAGGGATTTCAACTCTACTTTGGGTGCCTCTTCTTTTGATGACTCGGGTGATGGTTCAGTCATTTCTATGAGTGGTTCAGTGGGAGGCTCCCATCTCTGACCATTTTTATTATCTCCAAGTATTTTATCTAGGTTCTCATATTCATGGGTTGGCCATTCAAAATCAACTTCCTCATCACTAATGTCTATGGATTTATAAATTTCATTTTGGACTACACTTACATTAGCATGCTTGGTAGATTCCTATTCTAAATTGAAAATATTCAACTTGATAGTTGAAGAAAAATCCTGATTTTCTGATCCAGATTCGTTCAGATCTGATCAGATCAAGAGATATATTTTAAAATTTTTCTCTTTGATCTATATTAGATCTGAGATATTTCAGATCTGATTCTTATTATTTTAATAAATAAAATAAATAAAAAAAAATTAAATCAAATTTAATTTACCTGATTTGGATAATCCTATTATCCTGTTGATGATCCTGTATGCAGTGGAAGGTTCTGGATCTAGCCACGCAAGCGCCTGGCCTCTACCGATATCCACTCAGGCTGGATTTGGAGATCCTCTTCTTCTCTATCACGTCTCCAAAAATCAGATCTGAATCTGATCTGGAGGATCTTCAAAACTTCTTTTGAAGATCAGCAGTCGTCCTTTGCAGCAGCGCAGCCTTCTTGCTTTTGATCGCCTTTCTTTGATCTGGATCGCACCAACCAAAGTCCAAAACCCTTTTGGACGTGGAGAGGAGAAGGAGAAGGAGGTTTGGCATGGAGGAGGAGGGGAGAGACAGCCTTGGGCGTGGGAATTATGATTCTCAATCATATCATGCTTCAATCTGAGTTGGGCACAGGATCTTATTTATAGACTAACTGTGATCCAACTCCTCTTCTTCCCAACCAATCACAATCCTTTGTGAAATCAGATCTAAATCTGATTGGTGGGAATAGAGTCCCCTGGATTCCTCCTTAGAGGGTGCCTAAGACCAGTCAAACTGGATTCTTAGAAGAACTCTAATTGGAATCCAAAAGGGAGGTGGAGTCCTTGTCCAATAAGGACTCCTAGGCACCTCCAACTTGGGCATATGCCTAGGGTGGCGTGCACCCTCCTCCTTGCCAGATTCTGACAGGAAGACAGGCCCCCACCAGCTCTCCAATAGGTGCATGACATGTGGTCAAAAGTCAAAGTGTCAATGGTCAATGTTTGACCAGTCAAAGGTAGACTTTTGACCAAAGTCAAAGAACAAGAAATGGCAGGTGACCAAAAATGGCAGGTAATGTCTTACAAAATAAGACAACCTTTTCTGACTTGGACATCCTCCAGTCAGACCATATGAAGGCCTCTGATTGAGCACAAACTCCTTTGGCTCAGACAGGATAACTTATTTATGATAGAAAAAGAAGAATGTTAGGTTCAATCGAGTGCTAGCACAATTTTCTTGAACCTAATTGAATCTCATTCAGATCAATTGAACTAGATCAGTTCAATTGATGATCATCAGATTCAAACCTTGTTTGTGTGACCCCGTTAGGTTCAGTTCTGTATGATAATGGGATATGTCATGATCTCTATCATCAACATCATCGAAACTCCTTTCGATGGATCAGAACTCTTCTGATTCGAACAGCTAGAATGATTGATCATCTAAATCATTCTAATTGCTCCTAAAATCCACCAGTGACACCTAGCAGTATATGGTGGCAACCCATTAGAGCTGAATGCGAACCTCTTGGTGCAGCTACCTGTGTGATTCAGTCCTTCTATCTTGAGCCCCGATCAGATTAGGGTTAAGGTAAACTTGTCAAACCCTAGTTTCTGTCATATGATGTAATCATTCAATTTGAGTCCAATGTGAAAATCTAAATAGAAACTCTTTCTATTATTTCACTCTACCATGGCCATGGGCTTCTGGACTTGATTCTAATGATTATCATAGGGTTGCTCCTCTACCACCGAGGTAGATAGATTCCATCTTGATGCCATCCAGTTCCTACAATGAACATGCTATAGCCAACATACACCTCAGGGTTCCATATGGCTGGGAGATCGAGTAATGGTGTAGTCAAACTATAACACCCTCAAGGTAAATTGCCGATGCACCTCAGGTCAAAAAACCAGACACACTACTGCAGCATCGAGTCAGTCATTGACGAGAAGGTAGACTTCCTAATGACTACTCGAGGTGGTCATGCTCAGTGCCCTCGTTCTCTAATGAGTACTTGTACTCTCGCTCCGATGTCTCCACACCATAGACTCAAGACTCATCTACTAAAGAAAAGTGATTGTACACCAACCTTCCGAATCAATCACCATCCTCGTGATGATCCTATTGTCAGGAGCAATTTATGAGTTAATAATGATTATTCATGTCTTAAATTTTCAACTCTTGAAAATATGAATTATCATTGTCATTAACTCGAAGGATGTATCACAGACACTAAATACATATATGTGATAGAAAATAACCCATTTATTGATTTTAGTCAAAATTACAATTTTGCCCCTAGAAGTGTATTACAAGTGTCAGCCAATTCTAGCTTCTAGGGCACATATATCTAACAATCTCCTACTTGTCCTAAAGCCAATTGGCTACAAGTCTAAGTCCCATCTTCTCATGGTGGGCTTCGAACTTCTGCTAGCCCAACAACTTTGTAAGTGGGTCTGCCACATTATTTGTGGAGTCGACTCTCTTGACCTCGACGTAACCCTTCTCGAGGTAATCGCGGATGAGGTGATATCACCACTTGCTTGAAACTCTTTCAGCTGACAGCACCACCATTGCACACAAACAGTCTGTCAGATGTCGACTTTCAATCATCTATATCAGACATAAAATCCGAATCTGTGTATCCCTGAACTTTAGTTCTCCATTATCAAAGACCAACATTATATCCTTAGTTCTTCTCAAGTACTTAAGGATACATTTCATAGAAGTCCAGTGTTCTTCATCTGAATTTGACTGATATCTGCTTGTGACACTCACAGCATCAGGTCGTGTACATAACATGGCATACATGAGGCTCCCTATTGCAGAAGCATAAGGGATCTTGCTCATGCATTCTATTTCCTCAGGTGTGCTGGGGCACATCTTCTTGAAAAGATGAATACCATGTCTGAAGGGTATTAATCCCCTCTTAGAGTTTTCCATACTAAATCTCTTTAGTACTTCCTCTATATACATCTTCTGTGAAAGTCCTAGCATCCTATTCGGTCTATCCCTATAGACCTTAATTCCTAGAATAAATGATGCTTCACCTAGGTCTTTCATGGAGAATTTCTTGGATAACCATATTTTGACTGTCGTCAACATGGGAATATCATTCCCAATAAGGAGGATGTCATCCACGTACAATACGAGAAAGACAACAGTGCTCCCACTGACCTTTTTGAAAACACATGGTTCCTCTTCGTTTTTGATGAAACCAAACTTTTTGATCACATCATTGAAACGAGTGTTCCAGCTCCGAGATGCTTGCTTAAGTCCATATATGGACCTTTGCAGCTTGCAAACCTTGTGATCAGTATCACTGGATGTGAAACCTAATGGCTATTCCATATAGATATCTTCCTCAAGATATCCAATTAGGAATGCCGTTTTCACGTCCATTTGCCATATTTCATAATTGAAATAGGCTGCAACGACAAGCAATGTGCGGATGGATTTTAGCATAGCCACTGGGGAAAAGGTATCCTGATAGTCAATGCCTTCGCGTTGACTATAACCTTTTGCCACTAGTCTAGCCTTGAATGTCTCCATATTTTCATCTGCACCAATCTTTCTCTTGAAGATCCATTTACACCCAATAGGTACTATACCTTCTGGTGGATCTACCAAGGTTTAGACTTGGTTTGAGTGCATCGAGTCAATTTCTGACTGCATTGCCTCTAGCCATTTCTCGGAGTCGATATCTGATATCGCCTCGTTGTAGGTTTTGGGATCATCACCATGAGCACCATTACCTACGAGGAACATTTTCTTTACTTCCTCTGAAATAATACCTAAGTATCTCTCAGGGGGACGGAAAACTCTTTCCGATCTACGAGGTGGAGGAGGTAGTGTTCTTATTGGCTCAAACTGATTTGGTTCCAATTGGTCCTTAGCTCGTTGTACTTGTGAGACTTTCTCATCAAGCTTGATCTATTTTCCAATGCCGCTGTCTTGAATAAACTATTTTTCAAGAAAGATGGCATGTCGACTCACAATCATATTATGGTCTTCTGGAATGTAGAAATAGTATCCTAATGACTCTTTAGGATATCCTATGAATCGAGCTCTGAAGGACCTAAACTCTAACTTGTCCGCTTGTTGTCTTTTGACATGAGCCGGACAACCCCAAATTCTGAGATGACTCAGACTTGGTTTCTTACCGTGCCATATCTCATACGGTGTGGTAGGAATGGTTTTAGAGGAAACCCTATTCAGTAGATAGATTGAAGTTAACAATGAGTGTCCCCAAAGAAAATCAGGGAGGTCTGTGAAGCTCATCATGGATCGAACCATATCCAATAGAGTCCGATTTCTCCGTTCTGAAACCCCGTTGAGTTGAGGTGTTCCTGGTGGAGTCCATTGAGAGACTATGCCATTTTCCTTTAGATAGTCTAGGAATTTTCGGACTAAGGTATTCACCTCCTCGATCTGATCGAAGAACCTTAATGGGTTTTCTCAGTTTGTTTTTCTACTTCATGTCTGAATTCTTTGAACTTTTCAAAAGCTTCAGACTTGTGTCTCATAAGATACACATACCCATACCTAGACAGATCATCGGTAAAGATAATGAAGTAGACAAAATTGCCTCTAGCCGGCACATCAAATGGGCCGCACACATCAGTATGTACTAGGGCAAGGAGATCTGTGGCCCTTTCCCCATGTCCTACAAAAGAAAGTTTAGTCATTTTGCCTTGAAGACAAGATTCACAAGTTGGATATGACTCGGAAGTCAACGGACTCAATAGCCCATTTTTCTCCAATTTGTTGATCCTATCTTCTGCTATATGACCTAATCTCAGGTGCCATAGATATCTGTCGTTTGGACTATCCCTAGGTCGTTTGGCATTCATGTTTTGCTCGATAGTTAAAATAGGTACATCAATATGTAGCTGATAAAGACCATTAATAAGGAAACCATTTGCAATTTTATTTCTTTCATAAAGAATGTTACAATGGTCCTTAAAGAAGGTGATCACATAATCTTCTTGTGCTAAGCATGAAACAGAAATCAAATTCCTGCTAGCTGCAGGCACAAAATAACAGTCTTTCAAAACTAAGTCTAAACCAGATGGTAATCAAAGAGGGTATGTTCCCACGGCTACTGCAGCAACTCTTGCTCCATTATCGACACGTAGGATCATGTCTCCATCCCTCAGCCTCCTGCTATCCTCAAGACCCTGCATAGAAGTGCACAGATGAGCACTAGAATCAGAGTCAAGCACCCAACTGGATGTAGAAGAAATCGTAAGGTTAGACTCAATAACGAGCATACCTCTAGAAGGACCTTCCTTCTTGTTCTTCAGGGTGGCCAGGTAAGTAGGGCAGTTCCGCTTCCAATGGCCGTCGCTGTTGCAATGGAAACACTTTCCTTTGACATCAGCCTTCTTCTTCGGCTCTGCCTTCTTCTTCTTTGATCCTTCCACCTTTTGCTTTTTCACAGACTTCTTTTTCTTTTCAGAAGACTTTCTTTTGGAAGAAGTCCGTTCCATAGCAAGAACTGAGCCTTTAGAACCTTTCATAGAAAGCTCAACGGTAACCAGCATATTCATTAATTCGGCCAAGGAATTCTGAAGTTTATGCATGTGGTAATTCATGATGAATTGCCCATATGCATCAATCAAGGATTGCAGAATAATATCGTTCTATAGGTCCAAGTCCAACTTCATACCGAGCTTCTCAAGCTCTTCCATGTCCTTGATCATTGTCAGACAGTGATCTTAGACTGACTGCCCATCATGCATCTTAGCCTTAAAAAGTCGTTTCGTGACTTGATATTTGGCTGCGTGACTCTGTTCACCAAACATCTCCTACAGGTGAGCCAATATTTGGCGTGCAGTCCCGATATCCTCATGTTGGCGCTGGAGCTCATCAGACATCGAGCCCAACATGTAATATCTGGCCTTATTATCTTCGTCTATCCATTTTTTCAGAGATGCTCTCTATTCAACAGATGGACGGGCTGGTAATGTGGGAGGATCCTGATCCAAAACATGGGTTAACTTCTCAGAACTCAAAATAATTTTGTAGTTCCTGAGCCAATCTTTATAATTGGGTCCGGTCAGTCTATGTGTATCCAGGATACGTGCCAATGGGTTGGACGCAGACATTTTCCTATAGAGAGTCAAAGATTCTAGTTAGATATTGTAATTTTGACTTGACCAATTTGTTTAGAAATTTTATTTTTAAACAAATTAGCTCCCACTATTTTCTCGGATCCCTACACTCCCTCTGTAGAGATGTGAAAATCTCCACGATTAATGATTTTTAGTGGGTGGTGCGGTCTCACCAACTGACTCATCACCTCACCTAACAGTTATTGGTGATGGGTTAGCCAATGAGTGAACAACTCTTGTTCAATGATTCTCTAATCATGGTGCACCCAAACTTGATCTCTAATTCATGAATCTCACCATATCCGGAATATTGATCCACTCCTTAGTTAAGTCAGACCCACCATTTGCATAGATTGGGTTCCTAATTGAGTCTCTCATCGTATTCGAAATATTGAGTCCAACTCATCCTCCAGCCCATAGCATCCAATGCCTAATAGACATGGTTGCATCTTTCCGGTGCAACTGAGCCACTGTATCCAGCCGAGAACAATCAACCCCGGGAAGGGCCCGCACATCTACAATGGTGGAAGACCTCAGACTTAATCTTTTCTTAGGGAAGAATTGATTCAGGTCTCATTAAACTAGACTTGGCTTAGTCATAACAATTATGACTAACCTAGTGGCATGGGTTAGCTCGGATTATTGACCACCTCAGATCAGAACTGTGTCAACAGATATGGCCAGGTAAGTGAGACCGGTGGAAGGAATATGCCATTAACTCGTACAAGAATGCATTCAGGATCGAGTAGCTTCCAATTAAAAATCAGTCGGTCGTATGTGCCAAACTTACCTTAGACACCAAATTGTTGAGTCAGAACCAATTGGGTTAGCCTACAATCCAGACTCTAACCTCTGAGCCTAATTAGGTCTTGCTTGATCGTGACTCGATCTTGACCCAGACTTAATCCTATTAGGCTGGTCAATTTAAGCATTGTTGATCCCATCTAACCAACTCTTGATTCGATTTGATCAACCGCTTAGACCTAATTGAGCTATCCAAGCCCGAACCCCGTATTATGAATATGTCTTAGATCTGAAATTCTCAATTTTAGATCTAATTAATATTCCATAAACTTAATTCTTAATTAAGTAGGGTTCATAAATAAAATATGCATAATAAATCCTAGGGTTTCAGGATCTAGGATTTTGCAGAAAGTAAGTTTTGGGTTTTCTGATTAAGGACGAACACGCAGCACCCCTACACATCATAAGAACACCCCATCGAATGGGAAGAGAGGGCCTTTAAACCCTTCTTCATTCTTATGATCGGACGGCCAAGAGGAACGCCTTAATCAGGAACATTCAATACTACAAAACAGTTTTAGATCTATATCATATATCTCATATACAAATTAGATCTAATCATGGCATATTTTGCATACATCTCATGTATCGAATCATGCATATTTTTCAGATCTAAATTATCTCATAATAATCTAAAAAATTAGATTTAAATTGATCTAATCAAAATAAATTCTAATCTAGACAACTATGTAGAACTATTCTACAACTAGTCTAGACATGCATCAATCATATCTCATATGATGTTTAAAATTAAATAATTTTATTTACTATTTTTTAGATGTTATTATAACCATTATAATATCAAAAAATAGTAAATAAATGGATCTAAAATATGATTTAATCAAATTAAATTGAAAACATGCAAGACTATTCTATAGAACTATTCTATTCTAGAACTAGTCATGCATATCTTCTAATCTTAGATCCTAATTATTTAATTTTAATTTTTTCTGATTTCAGATCTGATCACATCTCATGTGATATCTGAAATCAATTATTTTCTAATTAAAATAAATTTAAAATTAGATCTAAATATTTTTAGAACCTATGGCTCTGATACCAGTTGAAGGAAAATCCTGATTTTTCGATCCAGGTTCGTTCAGATCTGATCAGATCAAGAGATATATTTCAAAATTTTTTTTTTGATCTATATTAGATCTAGGATATTTTAGATCTGATTCTTATTATTTTAATAAATAAAATAAATAAAGATAAATTAAATCAAATTTAATTTACCTGATTTGGGTAATCCTATTACCCTGTTGATGATCCTGTATGCAGCGGAAGGTTCTGGATCTAGCCATGCAAGCGCCTGGCCTCTACCGGTATCCACTCAGGTTGGATCTAGAGATCCTCTTCTTCTCTATCACGTCTCCAAAAATCAGATCTGGATCTGATCTGGAGGATCTTCAAAACTCCTTTTGAAGATCAGCAGTCGTCCTTTGCAGCAGCGCAGCCTTCTTGCTTTTGATCGCCTTTCTTTGATCTGGATCGCACCAACCAAAGTCCAAAACCCTTTTGGACGTGGAGAGGAGAAGGAGAAGGAGGTTTGGCATGGAGGAAGAGGGGAGAGGCAGCCTTGGGCATGGGAATTATGATTCTCAATCATATCATGTTTCAATCTGAGTTGGGCATAGGGTCTTATTTATAGACTAACTGTGATCCAACTCCTCTTCTTCCCAACCAATCACAATCCTTTGTGAAATCAGATCTAAATCTGATTGGTGGAAATAGAGTCCCCTGGATTCCTCCTTAGAGGGCGCCTAAGACCAGTCAAAGTTGGATTCTTAGGAAGAACTCTAATTGGAATCCAAAAAGGAGATGGAGTCCCTTGTCCAATAAGGACTCCTAGGCGCCTCCAACTTGGGCACACGCCAAGGGTGGCGTGCACCCTCCTCCTTGCCAGGTTCTGGTAGGGGGACAGGCCCCCACCAGCTCTCCAATAGGTGCGTGACATGTGGTCAAAAGTCAAAGTGTCAATGGTCAACGTTTGACCAGTCAAAGGTAGACTTTTGACCAAAGTCAAAGAACAAGAAATGGCAGGTGACCAAAAATGGTAGGTAATGTCTTACAAAATAAGACAACCTTTTCTGACTTGGACAACCTCCAGTCAGACCATATGAAGGCCTCTGATTGAGCACAAACTCCTTTGGCTCAGACAGGACAACTTATTTATGATAGTAAAAGAAGAACGTTAGGTTCAATCGAGTGCTAGCACGATTTCCTTGAACCTAATTGAATCTCATTCAGATCAATTGAACTAGATCAGTTCAATTGATGATCACCAGATTCAAACCCTTGTTTGTGTGACCCAGTTAGGTTCAGTTCTGTATGGTAATGGGATATGTCATGATCTCTATCATCGACATCATCGAAACTCCTTTCGATGGATCAGAACTCTTCTGATTCGAACAGCTAGAATGATCGATCATCTAAATCATTCTAATTGCTCCCAAAATCCACCAGTGACACCTAGCAGTATATGGTGGCAACCCATCAGAGCTGAATGCGAACCTCTTGGTGCAGCTACCTGTGTGATTAAGTTCTTCTATCTTGAGCCCCGATCAGATTAGGGTTAAGGTGAACTCGTCAAACCCTAGTTTCTGTCATATGATGTAATCATTCGATTCAAGTCCAATGTGAAAATCTAAATAGAAACTCTTTCTATTATTTCACTCTGCCATGGCCATGGGCTTCTGGACTTGATTCTCATGATCATCATAGGGCTGCTCCTCTACCACCGAGGTAGATAGATTCCATCTTGATGCCATCCAGTTCCTACAATGAACATGCTATAGCCAACATACACCTCAGGGATTCCATATGGCTAGGAGACCGAGTAATGGTGTAGTCAAACTATAACACCCTCAAGGTGAACTGTCGATGCACCTCAGGTCAAAGAACCAGACACACTACTGCAGCATCGAGTCAGTCATTGACGAGAAGGTAGACTTTCTAATGACTACTCGAGGTGGTCACGCTCAGTGCCCTCATTCTCTAACGAGTACCTGTACTCTCGCTCTGATGTCTCCACACCGTAGACTCAAGACTCATCTACTAAAGAGAAGCGATTGTACACCAACCTTTCGGATCAATCACCATCCTCGTGATGATCCTATGGTCAGGAGCAATTTATGAGTTAATAATGATTATTCATGTCTTAAATTTTCAACTCTTGAAAATATGAATTATCATTACCATTAACTCAAAGGATGTATCACAGACACTAAATACACATATGTGATAGAAAATAACCCATTTATTGATTTTAGTCAAAATTACAATTTTGCCCCTAGAAGTGTATTACAAGTGTCAGCCAATTCTGACTTCTAGGGCACATATGTCTAACAATAGTCATGTTTCCAAAAGATAGTTTCATAAGTCCATTTCGATAATTGATTTTAGCATTAGCAGTAGCTAGAAATGATCTTCCTAAAATCACTGGAATGTGACCCTTAGGATTTGATATTGGCTCAATCTCCAAAATGATAAAATCTATAGGGAAGATAAAATTGCCAATCTTGATTAACACATCTTCTACCATTCCCTTAGGGATTCTAAAAGATCGATCTGCTAATTATAATGTGATCCGTGTTGGCTAAAGTTTTTTCAATCCCAATTGCTCATAAATTGCATAGGGCAAAATATTTATACTAGCCCCTAAATCAAGCAAGACCTTCTCAATGTGGGTTTCTCCTATGACACATGAAATTGTTGGACAATCTGAATCCTTGTATTTTATGGGCATAGGACTTAACAAGTATGAACTCACACTTGCTGCTAAGAAAGCTCTCTTTGGTACATTGGTGGTCTTTTTCTTGGTACAAAGGTCTTTTAAGAACTTGGCATAAGTCGGAACCTGTTGAATCATGTCTAGTAGAGGGATATTTATCTGAACTTGCTTAAATACCTCTAACATTTTATCTAAATATTTCAATTATTTATTAGACCTTAATCGATTTGAAAAAGAAGCTCTAGAGATTGTGGGCACCTGGTTTGGTACACAATTAGTTTTAGGAGCTTGAGTTTGTAAGATAGATTGTTCATTGGGTGGCTCAATAGGCTCAGCACTCAAGTCTTCTCTAGTGTCAGGTGTATTTATCTTATTGTCTACTTATTTTTCTGATCTCAAGGAATGAATAGCATTAACTTGATTAACCTAGTTTGTTTGGGATGGTCTACCATTTTGATTTCTTGGGTTGGTCCAAGGTTGGCTAGGTAGCCTACCTCATTCACGTTCACTTATAGTGGATGCTAGCTGACCCACTTGCATTTCCAAATGGACTATGGCCTGAGAATTTGAATTCAAAAGTTGTCTCGTGGTTTGCATGAAATTACTTAAGATGGCATTGGTGTCAGCATTAGATTTGTCTAAGGCTTCCAAGCTTTTCTCTAAAGAATTAAGTTTCTTTTTATTAAAGCCTGGTGGTGGCAAAGTGTTCATTACAGGATTAGGCCTTAGGTTTTGCTAATTTAAACTTGGACCGCCTACATTTGGGTTTTGTGACCATGAAAAATTTTGATGATTCCTCCATCCCAGGTTATAAGTGGGTGCATAGGGATTCTTCAATGGTCTTTGATATGTGACATTCACTTGTGCACATCCATTATCTATTGGGTTCATCAGGAGGGAACATTCCTCAAGGACATGGTCTGATGCATTGCACCCGTTGCACATGGGTGCAGACACTTGGTTTACTGTGGCTGGTCTCTGAAGTTCTAAGGCCTCTAACCTATGTGTCAATGTTGCAATTTTGGCTTCTGCAGCTAGGAAGATTTGAATTTGGTGTATTCCACCTCTTAAAGGTAGGGATTTTTCTAATTTCCTAGTTATTTCCTATTGTAAATTTTTTTCGACTAGGTCTTTTAGAAATTGTCAGACTTTATTTGGTTCTTTGTACATAAATTATCCCTGACACATGGATTCTAACATTATTCAAAAATTTGAATCTAACCCTTTATAAATTATTTGGCATAGCCTCCAAATTTCTATTCCATGGTGTGGGCATTGGGTCAAGAGGTTCTTGAATTGATCGAAGTATTTCCAGAATGATTCACTAGCTAGTTGATAGAATTAGTTTATTTCATTTCTAATTCTAGCTGTTTTATGATGAGAAAAATATTTTTTTTAAGAATATTCTCACAAAGCCCTCCTAAGTCGTGATAGATTGATTTGGAAGACTATAAAGCCACTTTTTGGCATTATCCTTAAGGGCAAAATTGATTAATCTCAATTTGATTTCATCTTCTGACAATTGTTGTAGTTTCATGGTTGCACAAATCTCTTCAAATTTTCTAATGAATATATATGCATCCTCTATTTTCGTAAATTTTAGAAGCATGTTAATGATTTGAGGTTTAATTTCAAAGTTATTTGCTATGGGTTGGGGCAACCTGATGCAAGAGGGTTGGATGGAACCAATTGGATAACATAAGTCCTTAAGGGTTTGAGATTGAGGCTGATTTGCTAAATCTATTATGGATGTTGAGGTTGTAGAATCTGAAATAGGAACTAAATCCATTTTGACTAGTCGATCTGAAATCCTTCTCCACATGGATGTTGGAGAATTCACTATATTCTCGATGTTCTCAATCTTATTTTTTTCTTTTTTTTTTTTTTAATTATTTTTTTAAACTCTCTTTTTTAAGTTCTAAGTTAATTCAATCTTTTCATACCCTAGGACAACCATGCAACATAACTTTCCGTTATGCCAAGGCAACCTTATGTTAGAAAAATAGAGATTGCAAATATCTAAAGTAAAAAATTTTATTTTCAAACAAGTTTCAAACAAATTAATCCTAACCTAAGATCAACCTAAACCTAGACAGCTTCTAACTATTCTAAGTCAGCCTTCGAGCACTCTAAGTTCAACCAATTCACTAAATTGGCCAGGTAAGTGTAAGATTGGCGAGGGTCTCCCCGTTGCTTTTCTTAGACACCAATTAGATTGGCCAAATCAGCAAAGAAAATCAATTAAAGAATCTCCTTTCTTCGAGACTTAATCTCTGAACCACTTTCCTCGATGCCAATTTAATGATTGAATCTAGCTTGGTATAACTCTTAGGTTTACTTATCCTAATGAGCTCGAATGTCCCTAGGGTCAGTGTCTAATTAATTTTAGTTAAGATTTAGGTTAATGCAAATGAGGGAGTCTTATTTGTGGGCTAAGGAAGGATGATGAAATTTTCATCTTGTCTTGTTAAGGTCTGTGCTCTTAAAATGATTTAAGAATGCTATGCACAAATAAAAAGAGATCAAACAAATTTAAAGGAAGAACTAAACTAAACTAAAATTATGATAAAATTTCTAATAGAATAATTTAAACTATGTACCTGGCTTCCAGCACTCACCAACTTAAAATAGATCAAATTAAAGCAAGAATTTAAAACATAATTTAAAACAAACCAGCTTTTTTTGGCAACGATGCCAAAAACTTGTTGTGAACTTTTGAAGTTATAACCGTAAGCGCATGGTGTACAGAGTAGCATGTCCAGTGAGTACGGATCGATCTCACAAGGAAATGGTATTTAAACTATATCTAAACCCTTACTCAGGCGAGGTCCAACAGGAATGATCACAAGTTAATGAAATATAGAAGGAATAAATAATGTAAAAGCCTAAGGTTTTTGAATCCACTAGACCAATGTTTTAGAAAACCTTTTCTACTGATCTCCCTAATAATATCCTCCAAATTCCTTTCTTTGTATCAACCAAGTATGAATTATGAAGAGATTAAAACTCAACTATAATCCATCAAGATTTTACAAGAAAGAAAAGAATAAAATATAAGTATTGTTGAGCCTTCTTACTTTGCCCTTCTTGCACTGAATCAAATATGAACTATAAAGAGATTGAAACCCAATAATACTTCATTAAGTCCTTGGCAAGAATTTAAAAAGAAGGAAGGTCTTCTTTTAAAATTAAGATGAGAGATCCTAAGAGAAGATACTTCTAGTCATGGTCTAGCTTCATCACTAACCCTAGGGGTTTGCTTAACTAGATATTATTTAGATTAAAATTTGAAAATAAATTTAAAAGTAAAAACTAAATTCCTACACTACTAGCCAGAATTCATGTTTCTAATTTTTTAATATATGCAGAAATTTAAACTAGCCTAATAGCAAAAATTTAATTGCATAATTTAAATAGCATGAATATAAACTAACCTAATGCTGGAATTAAAATTAAAATAAAAATTTATTGCTAGAAAAAATTAAGCAATCTTAATGACATACTATTTAACTCCTAAGCTATTGATAGGGGCTTGGAGTTACAAAAGAAATAAACTAAATAACTCTAGCTTTCTCTCTTTCTGAAGGACAAGAAGAAGAAAGTAGATGGGTTGGAAAATACTTCTAAAAAAAAATCACTTTCTCTCGTTCTTTTCTCCCCCCGGAGCAAAGAGTTATTATTTTTTTATAGGCGAAGGAAAGCGCGTCAGCTCCGTGTAAAAATAGAGTTGATTTTTCATCTCAATCTGCTTCAACGACTTCTGTTTTCTCAAAGCTGTCCGTAGGATCGTCGCATTGCACCCACTTCTATTTTCTCAAAGCTATTCGTAACTTTCTTCTTTCAAACAACTGAAGCACCCGATAATCAAACAGAAGGGAGGAGCTATGCTGTTAGGAGACAATTCGTCTGGACACGAGGATGGGGCGGCACGGTGGCATGGAGGAAGATCGGGCGGTTCATTACGAAGCTAGGGGCGACGATCGAACGGGCAAGAAGGAGGCTGCGATCGATCGTCGGGTGGAGAGCTTTCGGGTGGTGCATGGGAGGTGGTTCCAATGAGTGTCGACTCCATGCGAGCGATGACGACGAAGGATCTTGACCGTGAGCAATGAAGCTTGGGTGTTTGAACGATCAGCTTGCTGAACTTTCAATCAACTCCGACGACCATTGCTTGGTCGGATGCAGAGAAGAAAGGGCAAAGGGCGGCTTCCAGCATCTCCGATGGATTCCAGTGAGGTGGCGACGGTTGAAATGTTGAAAGAAAAAACTGTCCATTTCTTGAATTTTTTCGGACGATCAGCAAGGTGGATGGAGGCGAGGTGCTAGCAGCAAGTTTTCGGCAACGGCAAGAGCAAATGGTGATTTTTCAGAGATTATCGAATGATTGGATTGGCCTATGGTCCATGGCCCTATTTCGTGGACCAACAATCATGGAGGTTGAAGGTTGAAGGTTAGGGATGACTACTTTGAAATCCATGTAAGAACTAGTCTTCTGACTTCGTTTGATCTCCGATTTTAGTTTCGATCGTACCGTTGGAATCCTGGAAGCTTGCTCTTCATGTTGGCATGTGCTTTCATTCAAAACACTACATAAAAGTATCAATTTTAATTAAATAAGTTAATTTAATATATAAATTAATCTACTTATATTTAATTTTTATGCATTTATCACCAAGCTACCCATTTCAAAAGAGGATGACCTAGCGGTCATCCTTAGGGTTGATTCTTTTATAAAAACTTAATTTTCTTCTAAATTTAATATCCAAAAAATATAAAATTACTTTCAAAAGATTAGAATTTTTCTGTAGTTACTTTTGAGGCTTTCAAAATATATTTTCTTCTAACTTAATAAAATTATGATTTTATCCTTCTTCAAAGATCTTTATCAATTCAATTTTCTTGAAGCTCTTGACTTGGTAATTTTTATGTGGATCTTTTCTTAGATTAATTTTTTCAATTTGAATATCTGAAAAGATGTACATTCACTTTTAAAATACATGGTTAAATACTTAAACTTTTAAAGTTTGACGATCATCAAAATCAATTATGGGGTCAACAATCTCTTCCTTTTTTATGATGACAAAACTTTGAGTATATGTATAAAAATAAAATTCATTGTATTTCAATAATTTAGCTAGTATAAATTATGAAGTGATAATATACATAATTACAATGCAGACTTCATGAATACTGATACCAAAACCCTTTTTAACTTAAATTTAAATATTTCAAATATTATGAAATGTATAGGGCTTAAGCATATTATTATATACTCCAATAGTATATACTCAACAAATCTTTCTTCTCTCCCTTTTTGACAACATCAAAAAACTAATGAAAAGGATCAAAAATTATCATCAAAATCAATATCAAGGCATTAAATTCAGAGATGTATCAAATTCATAAAGTCAAATCAAAGAAATCATCTTTTCTTTTTGAATAAATATTTTTTTTTCAAAAATTAGCTTGAAGTCAAAAATTAAATGCTCTCCCTCTTTTTAAATGAATATGATTTTTTAATTAAATTTTTAAATATGCACTTTTAAGCTTTTAGAGGAATAGAGCTTTTTAAAAGATTTGACCATAAAATCAAGCATAATATGCACTTTAATATTCATTTTTTTTTCTTAAAAAATTTTAGTCAATTTAGTTTGAAAAAGATATATATCAAAAATGTATCGAACAAAGTAAATTAAATAAATAATATCAAAGAAAATACTAGTTATATTTTTAAATTTATTACTTTGAGTAAAAATTATTTTAATATAAATAATTTATAAGAATTTTGCAATGCATATAAAAAATTTAGTATCAAATTTAAATTTTTAAATAAGTTTTAAAATTAAGTTTAAAAATTCATGTCTTGGAGTAAAAATATAATATAATTTAATTTAACTTCAATCAACTATCAATGATAATTTTGCAAATCAAAATATGAAATCAGCATATTAATGATCCCACTTTAAGCAAGTTTTAATTATTAAGAATAAGTTATTTATCTAAAACTATTTTAAATCAATAGTACTTTAAATCAAGTAAATCAAACTAAATAAACATATAAAAGCATAAATTTAGAAGATTATAAGTTTGGTGGAAAGTTTAAAATCAATAAAGCTTAAACTAAGATAATTGATTAAGAATTTTAGATCAAAAGTTCATTAATATTTTCAACCAAATCAAATAAGAAAATATCCCTCCTATTTTTTTTTATACTAATAGCTGGATTAATTTATTTTTTAATTTTTTTCTCCTCTTTATTTTAAAATAAATATATTTTAAATTTAGATTATCCAAATGACATATATATATTCTCTTTTTTTTTGCATTATCTCTTTCTTTTTTTTCAAAATTTGCATGCTTAAGCTTTACTAGTTTTTTTGTTACTCACTCTTTTCTTTCAAGTTAAGTATCAATAATTTGACACTATATTAAACTTTAATTAATACCAATTTAGTAACTAATTCATCTTAAATGAATTCTCTTCCTTACTTTTACAAATAAAGGCATTTTCAATTAAATAGTCTTTTAAGATTAAATTATTTTCTTCCTCTATTGCACATATTTAAAGTAAGGATATTGAATTTTAAACAATCAATCATCAATCAAATAATCAATCATAATCATGATATAGTAAATTTTTTTTAATAAAAAATTTGCTTTCATTAATTTTAAAATAGAATGTTTACAATATGATGTCTTCAATCATGACAACATCAAAATCATTAATTGATGTAAAGTATTTTTGAAATATTCATTGATCATTAGAAATGATGATATAATTAAATCAATCAAAGTATGAATTGATAAATCAAAAAATATATAAATGTTTAAATCAAAGATGAATAAATCAAGCAATATAAGTAATTTTTTTCAAGTTTAAAGGTTATTTCTTTCAGCACAACTCAACCAAAATCAGAATGAGTTTATGAAATATTTCTTCTTCATTTAGAAAATATAATTTTAATAGCACATTTTTTTGTCAAAACTATAAATTTAAAAATAAATGCTTTTCAAATTTAGTTTAAGGAATAGCTTTAAGCTTTAAAAATTTGAGATAAATAGCACCTTTCAAAATGAAGAATTTAGATATATCATAAAAAATTCTTTTGAAAAATATCTCTTCCTTTTCTTAAGTAGTATTAATCAATTTGAAGTATAAAGATACCAATCTTATAATTTATTCAATGTATAATGTCAAAAATATATTCAAGCAAAATAGATTATACGCAAAGATATTTTCTTCTTTTTATCAAAGATAAAGTAATAGAATATAAGATAATAATGATCTATTTGATATCAATCGTTGAAGTCTTTGATAAAAAAGGATGAATCAATTAAATTTAGATTAAATTATTTTGATAAGTTAATTTGAATTGATACCAACAGATAATGCAAAATAAATCATAGAGAGATATTCTGTTTAAATTTAGATCATTTTTTTTTAAAAAAATATAATTTAATCAAGTTTAGAAAAGATATAAAATTTTTGATTTTATCTCAAAGATATCATATAAGCTATGCAAAATCAGATTTGAGATAAAATATTTTTTTTTATAAAAAAAAAGCAAGAAATTTAAGACAAGAATAGATTGTTTGATACCAATCATAAGAATTGTGATATTGATTATTTTAAAAATCAGTTCAAACAACAAACTTCTTGATATCAAATATGAAAAAGAATTCAATTTTAGATACACAATATTTTGAAGAGAAAAGATGACATCTTTGAAAGATCTTCTCTAGTTTGATACTCATTGAGTTGAAATAAATCAAAATTTTCTTAAAAAATTTGATACCACTTTAAAATAAAAAAAAGAAACTAATTTTTAAATTCATCGCTTGAAAAAATATGAATAAAATATGAAAGTATATTTTAAATTTAATTTGATATCAAGTATGAAAGGCATTCTTCAAATTAGGGAATAAAATCGATTGAGATTAAAATGAAAGAAATCTAGATATTGGCTCTATGTATTGATCTAGCTATGGGATTTTAAATTCTGAAGGTTAACCTAAAATGCAATGCAACTTAATACATCAAATATTTTAAATTTTATAATTGATGTCTTATCTTTAAGTACTCATTTCATGCTAATTTTTTATTAAAATTTTAATAATTTAACATTTTATGGAAGAATGTCAAGCTTAGTTTTACTTGTATGTTCAGTAATTCAAAAATATTCATACCCAATTAAGCATCTTTTAATTTAAATTTATTAATTACAAAATTGATATGAGAAAGCTGTTATATCATGTTGAATTTTAAGATAATTTTAATTCATATCATAACATGATACTTAGAGGAGAGTATATGGACTTTAAAAATAAAAAATATTCTCATCATGATATAAATTCATTGTAAGCATCAAAATCAATTAATTATATATAAGAAATATTTCAAGCAAAAAATTTCATATGCAGGCATATTATTCAATGGATTTAATTAGTCAAAAAGATTTTAATAATCATTGATGGTATGATGAGAAAAAAGTTTAGATTATATCAACAATCACCATCTATTATCTATCACTTCCAAGGTATCCAAGCAAGAAAAATTTTTCTCTTTTAAGCTCATTGGATCCTTAGCATACCTATAAAATCACTTTATAACTTTTGGTATCCAAGCTTTCTTGGATCCATAGAAGTTAGTACTCAAGGTTCCATTTGGAATCCAACTTTGTTTGATTAAAATATGGCCAATTCTTTTAAAGTTGCACTCTAAAATTTTTTGGCCTACTTTGTTACATTTGAAATACACTATTGAATCATTTTTAAGTAAAGCTCTAGTAATCAAATTTTTAGTATGTTATTATTTTCTTGAAGAATTAAAACTAGTTTCTATTTTATTGAAAATAGTCTTATAATTATTATTATTATTTATTATAGATTGAAGATTTTGTAAGCTAGTGGTAAACTTTTCAGCAATAGATTTCAAAACTTCAATCTCTCTTCTTAAATTTTTTTTTTTTTCGAAGAGCTCTTTCTTTTCATTTAAAAGATTTTTATTTTCTTTTAGAAAGGATCTTAAAATATTATTTTTCTTTTTAAGCTCAATGCTTTCTTCAACTAAAAAATTTTTAGATTTAATCCATTCTTCTTTTTCTTTAGCCAAAATATTTTTTTCTTTCAAGATATCTTCTTTTTCATTTAATATTTTTTTTTTCATTAGCTAAAAGAATATTAGACTTTTTGATTTCTTTATTTTTTGGCCTTAATTTTTTGAATTTATCCATTAAATCATTAAAGGCTTCAAACAATTCATTAAATATAAATTAAGAAGAATTTTCTAAATTTATCTCATCTTCATTGGTCATGAGGCAAAGATTTATAGCACTTTCTTTTTCTTTCTCATTTTTTTTTTGCTTTGCTCCTCATTAATTGATGCTTTCTTCTTCTTTTGTTTCTTCTTTTTTCTTCTTTTCATCCTCATGAGACATGAGGCACAGGTTGGGATGAGGTTCTTTTTCTTCTTGGAAGTTTGATTCTTCTATTTGACTGGCTCCCTCAAAGATTATTTTCAATTTCTTTCAAATATGTTTAGTTAAAATATATGAAGAAATTGCATTAAATATATTTATGTCTAATGAACAATAAAGTAAATTCATTGTCTTAGCATTCATTTGAATTATTTTTTTATTATGAATCAATGCATTGGGTGTGTGTAAGCCATTGATTATAATTATCCATAAATTATAGTCATGTGCTTGCGTAAATATTTTCATTTTTGCCTTCCAAAAAGTATAATTAGATCTATTAAGCATTGGGGGTCTATCTATGGAATGATCTTTTTTAAAAATTGATTTCATTTGGATTGCCAAGATCTTTGGCTCTTGATGGTTAGATCAATAATTAATAACAGAGTACCTGCTCTGATACCACTTATTGCCCAAAGATAGCAACCCAAGAGAGAAGGTGAATTAGGTTTATAAAAATTTGGCCAAAATTAACTCTAAACAAGTATGTGCCTTAATTTAATTCAATTTAATGAAAATTTGATAGTATATGCAATGGAATCAAATGTGAATGAACTTAAGCAAGAGTAAAATCAAATCAGTAAGTGATTAGTAATTTAAAGCATACAAGATATGTAAAATAGTAAAAAAAAAATACAACACAAATACATAAAGATTTTATAGTAGTTCGGAGCAATCTGCTCCTACGTCCACTCTCTAAACTATCCTCTTGGGAGTTTCACTATAATCCCTAGATTACAGTGTGTTTGTTTTGACCTGAGATTATAAACAAATCTAGTTGATTTTGCTAGGTTCACTATCAACCCAGTTGATTTTAATCTAGGGGCATCAACCATAATCTTTATACCGTTCAATTACCGGCTTGGACCTGCTTATATCCCAAGTTTTTTTCTCCTAAAGAAATTTATAAAGAAACAAAAATACAAGTATAAGAATTCAGCACTAAAATAAAAAAATAAATTTTTTTTTTTGAAATTTGATGGAGAGGCTAAAAGATGGCTTTTGAAATTTTGTATTCTCTTTTTTGAAGGTTGAGAGAAAGCTTGAATGACTGAGAATGATCATACTTGAAAGCTTTCTGAATTTGATGCACAAAATTCTCTCTTTTTTTTTTCTTTAGATATTCAATAAATCTTATAATTTGAATGATTTCTACTTTCAATCCACTTTTCTTCTTTTTTTTTTTATTCTCCATCTTTAAATAGTTTTTACAATGGCTGGAGAGAGAGTTTGGACCATTGGAGGGCTTGAACTAGCCATTTGGAATGAAAATGATCCATTGAAAAAGTGCAGAAAACTAACTATTGCAGCCTATCCCGATATTGGGGTCGACATTTTTTCTGTAGGGGTCAATACTTTCTGATCTGGGTCAATATTTTGTGATCTGGGGTCGACACCTTATGCTCAAGTATCAGCACTTGGACTGTACTTCAAAATTTAGCTTCTATTTTCTACTTTTATGCAACAGAGATCGACCTAGGGGTCAATCCTTTCATCAGGAATCGACTCATGGATCGATTCTATTATAAGGCCATGCAAAATTAACATATCAAAGCATGCCAAGTTGTCTATTTCAAAAGAAAATAACCTAGGGGTCATTCCTAAGGTTGATCTTTTTACAAAAACTTGATTTTCTTCCAAATTTGACATCTAAAAAATATAAAATTACCTCCAAAAGATCAGAATTTTTTTCTAGTTGCTTTTGAGACTTTCAAAATATATTTTCTTCCAAGTTGGTAAAATTATGATTTTGCCCTTCTTCAAGGATCTTTATCAATTCAATTTTCTTGAAGCTCTTAACTTGATGATTTTTGTATGAATCTTTTTTTGGATTAATTTCTTCAATTTGAATATCTGAAAAGACCTACATCCACTTTTGAAATACATGGTTAAATATTTAAATACTCAAAGTTTGGTGATCATCAAAATCAATCATGGGATCAACAATCATTTATTTTAATCTATTAATAACAAAATGTTTGTGAATTTACTGAGATATTGATAATTTATAAGCTATGAGAGAGAAAGTTTTCCATCTTAGAAAATGTTTGTGAATTCACTGGGGTATTGATGATTTATGGGCTATGGGAGAGAGAAAGTTTTCCATCTTTGTAAGGAGATTATTAATGTCCCTATTCCTTTTTTGCATGCTATGAATCTGTCCCTTCCTCTTCTAATTTATGTGATTTAATTAGGGTGTCTTATCATATGCTTATTCTTCAATGAGTCTAACCACTATATATAGTTGATCATGGGAGGTGTTAAGTCATATTATATGCTTTTTATCTTGTGTATTTTCATTTTTTTGTTCATTTTTTTGTTTCTATTAGTGGAGTTTATCGGTATAGAATATTCTTTGGTTGATGAGTTGAATGCTACTAGGGATGATTGGATGATAAGGATAAGGATCTATAGGATATGAGAGTCTATTAATCTAAAAAACAATGGTAACTTGATCAGTTTGGAAATAATTTTTATTGACAAGAAGGTGATGTTTGATGTTGTGCAGTGGCACGATAAAAATTTTTATTTAAAATTATCTTTGATTAGTTTAATAATTTTAAAATTACATTATTTAATTATAGAAAAATTTGATGTATGCAATAATAAGGAATAATCAGGTTTAGGCATCTGTTGGCTGAGGGTTCTGTTCTTGGTGTAAAAAATTTCAAGATTGTTGGTAGCACAAGGTAGTATCAACCATTTTTGAATGATTACAAGATTATTTTTTTGGTTATAATTTTGGTTAAAAGGATAGAAGGGATTACAAATATTGCAAACCATGGATTCCAATTCATTACTACATAATTGCTTGATTCGCAGATCAATGATAATAGAGTCCTCTCAGGTGTGTTCTACTCTGATTTATATGTTTATGATTTATCCCTTTTATCTCTAACGTATTCTTCTTGCCTGGTTAATCTATTTTTTTCTCCTCTATGTTGTATATGTGATTAGGTGTTTGTCTGGTGTTGGTGATATTGAGATTATTGGAATGGGTTGAAAAAAAGAGAGATATTAAAGTTATAATAAATTAGTAAGATATTATATTAAATTATGAGTATTTTTTTATTATTATAAATAAATTAGTAAGATATTTGATGTCCTAAATAGATAGCTCAGTGATGAGCATGTTTTCTATTATTACAGACAAATTAGTAAGACATTTGTTGTCTATATGTATAGCTCGCTAAAATTACTTTATGGGGAAAGTTAGCAGAGAATTTTGATTTTAGTTTTTATGAGAAGAATTTTGGTCCTTTGATCATGATAGCAACTTCTACAATAGTTAGGAAATTTCAAGATGATGATACTCTGATTGGATGAGTTCCATTGTACTTGAATTGAATTCAAAAGATGCAAAGAATCTTTGGAGTATGATTTTAATCTTTTATTTTCTAAACAAGTGAGGTTGTCTTTTCCGCCACAATGCTACAAAAATCTATGTGAATCTGCAAATGGAATATGTGGCATCATTGATTGAAAAGTTAGTGTTTATTTTTAGGATCGAATGGAATACAGGTTTGACGGTATATTTTACACACCTATTGGAACATTGTATAGGTTTTCAACTATTTTTATTGCTATCCAAGCTCTTAAGAGCTTTTCTCTGAATGAGATTCCTGTGGAGGAAGAGATGTTCATTAACAAGATGCATATTAAATAGTTGTTGAAAATTGATTGGGATATTAATATAAAGGTAATTTTGATAATTTATGTTTCTTTTCTATAAGTGTCAGAAGTATCAATGTCCTTACAATGCACAATATTTTTTTTTATAAAAATATATTGTTACTATTAGGGCAAAGATAACATATATCGATATTTTTTTTGGCTGATATTACGTTTCATATAACTTATATAGCAAGAAAGTAGTTGCCACTGATGGTTTCTATATATGTGATACTTGCAACAAGGAATGCAAGTTTTCTTTGGTCAAGTAAGACAATGTTTATTCTTTCTGATTTTAATGTTCATGTATTTAATACTTTTGTTATTTTTTATTTCAAAAGCATTTTATGTGTTGTCTATTGATAAGTAGTAAAAATATACTAATAAAAGTATTAAATTATAAAATAAATTAAAATATTTTATTAAAAATTGATACTTTTATTAATCTTATGTAGGAAAGAAGGCTACCAATGTGAAGATCTCATTTTTCTAATTCAGATGAAACAAATTTCAGGCAAAACAGACTTCAAACGAGCCCAGAATCGAATTTCAAAAAAAAAAAAAAAAAAAAAAAAAAAACCGCAGACGCAACGCTGACGTCAGGATGACGTCAGCATTTTTCGCGGCGCACGGTGGACCATCTGAAGGGTAATTTCAGGAATTTCACAGCGGATAAAGAGCGCGCTCTGATTGGTTGAAGAACGCGGCGGTCCACGCAACACCGGGCTCGCGCACGGTCCACGGAGGGCAATTTGGGAATTCTGGCTGATCCTAACGGGCGGTTTTCACTGAAGCTTGATCGGACGGACGAGAAGAAGGCGCTGATGGACGGCATCCGCAGCTCCCGATCGAGATCCAACGGCTGAGATTCATCCGACTGTAAACTAAAGGTCTGAAGGCTTCTTTCAACGCGATCGGACGGCCCAGATTCGATCCAATTGGATGATCCAACGGCTGATATTAAATCCGACTTGATCTGGGTTATTTTAAGGGCTTTTTGAGTGGTTTTTGGACCGTTTGATCAAGATCTAACGGCAGAATTATCCAGATCTTAATTTGAGTTGATTTAGGAGTCCTAAAATCTAATTTTTGATGGATTTTGGGGGAAATAAAACTTTCATCTATAAAAGCCCCTAGTGTTGCCGTGAGAAAAAAAAAGAAAGAGAAAAGAAAAAAAAGAAAAAATAGAGAAAATAGAAAAACAGGGAAGAAAGGAGAATTAGAGAGAAAATAGAGAGAGACGGAAAGAAAGAAAAGAAAAAAAGAGAGAGAGAAAAAAAGAGAGAGGAGATATCAAGGAGCCTCTTCTTCACCAAGTTCTCCGCATCAAGAGCAACAGATAATCAATTTCAGCAATCAAACAGTCTAATTTCTTCATGCTTTTTATTTTATTTACTATTTTTGAATTTGTTATCATGAACTAAATTTTATTTTACTAAGGCTAAGGTGTAGCCACTCTTTTGATGTAATATTCAGTATAATTTATTTTTAAATTTTATTCATGAGGAGTATATAAATCTAATCTTAATACTTTTAGATTACTGGCCATCTTCTAATTGATCTGATGAACATAGTTGTTACGGATCAAGTACATCTATGTTAATGCTTCTTGATTATATACCTTGTATTATGAATCAAATTAGAATTCATATGCATGCGGGAATTTTAGTGCGCTTTGGACGCAGCGTATTTTAATTAGAGGGTTTCACAAAACCTAATGCATTAATATTTATTTAAATTACACTTGGATCAAAGGGTAATTAATAAATATTAATAGATTTGCTATGCCTGGACCAAAGGGTAGTGAATAAATTAGGAGACTCCACCGTCACATGAAATAAAATTAATCTAAAAAACCTGAATATTCGTATTGATTGAGTTGGTGAACCGATTGCCTTAGTAATCCATTGCTCTTGAATTTAAAACCTCTAATAATTTACACTCTCTCTATTTAATAAAAAAATTTTTAATTATTTTAATTATTTTTAATTTTTTTTATTCTCATAAATCGATCTTCTAAATAAAGCATAGGAAAGAGCTTTTCAGTACTTGTTTTCCAATCCTCTAGGGACGATACTCTACTCATTCACTTTATTACTTGATCGACTGGTGCACTTGCCATAGCTATAAATTAGCACGCATCAAGTTTTTGGCGCCGTTGCCGGGGATTGAGTTTAAAACAATATTGAAATTTTGATCCTAGCTTTACTTTAGAAATTTATTTTTAATTTTTTATTATTTAAAAAAAAAAAAAAAAAATTGTTGTTCATTGCATGACACGTACTGGACATAGTAACTTACTACCTCTAGATCCAGAAATTGAAAGAACTACTAGAAGATTACAGCAAGAGAGAAACATGGCAGCTGAAGATCCTAACGACATCAATCTAGGATTGGATATGGCGACTGAAGGACAGCATGAAGCTATTCGACCAGTATATCGATCATTAAATGATTATATTACACCATCTGTAGCCGATGCAGCTTCGAGCATCAGGAGACCGCCTGTACGAGCAAACAACTTCGAAATAAAACCGGTGATGATCCAGATGATTCAATCAACTGTCCAATTCAGTGGACACGTGCATGATGATCCGAATGCCCATATTTCTAATTTTCTTGAACTTTGCGATACTTTTAAAATTAATGGGGTGTCGGATGATGCTATTAGATTAAGGTTATTTCCTTTCTCTTTACGGGATAAAGCTAAAAATTGGCTTCATTCTCTTCCGACAGGTTCTATCACAACTTGGGATGTCCTAGCCCAAAAATTTTTAGCCAAGTACTTTCCACCTTCCAAGACTGCTAAGATGCGCAACGATATCACTTCCTTTATGCAGATGGACATGGAGACACTATATGAGGCTTGGGAACGTTTCAAGGAATTATTGAGGAGATGTCCACATCATCAACTACCCGTATGGCTTCAGGTACAAACTTTCTATAATGGTTTATCTCCTACTAATCGTTCTATGATTGATGCAGCAGCAGGAGGAACCATTAACCGAAAAACAGAGAAAGAAGCATTCGATCTAATCGATGAGATGGCATCAAATAGCTATCAATGGCAGACAGAGCGCATGATGCCAAAAAGACTAGCAGCTGTGCAGGGAGTAGATTGCGTGCCAACCTTACTAGCTGAAATTGCAGCCCTCAGAGCCGAAGTCAACAACTTAAAGGGAACAGCTATGCATGTTCAAAGCATTACTTGTGATCTGTGTGGAGGAGGACATGATACAAATAATTGCCAGACAGGTAATCCTTTTGCTAAAACAACTGAAACAGCTAATTATATTGGTAATTTTTTCAGGCCGCAACAAAACAATCCCTACTCCAACACATACAATCAAGGGTGGAGACAGCATCCAAATTTCTCATGGAGCAATCAAAATGCAGCACAACAACCACCCCCGGGATTCCAAGTACCTGAAAAGAAGTCTAACATGGAAGAGCTAATGGTCAAATTTCATACAAAACCAAGAAGCAACTTTAAAAAATTTGGAAGTCAAACTTAGGCAGGACCAAACAGCAGCAATTCGAAACTTGGAGATGCAAATAGGTCAAATGGCTAAGATAATCTCCGAGAGACCTCAAGGATCCTTGCCAAGCAATACGGAGACAAATCCAAGGGAGCAAGTCAATGCTATCACCCTAAGAAGTGGTACAAAGCTGGAGGAGCCACATCAGAAGAATGGGACCGAAGAGCCAACTACAAATAAAGAACCATCAACTCAAACTCGTCAGTCACCAAAACAACCAGCAGATGGATGGTCTCCAGGTATATACGATTTGCTGATCCAAATGTGAAGCCCTACGTGCCGCCACTGCCATTCCCAGAAAGACAAATGCAGCATCCAGATAAGGAATTTTCTAACTTTTTCAAAATTCTAAAGAATTTACATATTAATATTCCTTTTGTAGATGCTATTACTCAAATGCCCAGGTATGCCAAGTTTCTCAAAGAAATCTTAACAAATAAGAAAAAGCTGAAAGAGCATGAGAGAATAAATTTGAATGAAGAATGCTCAGCAATACTTCAAAATAAATTACCACAGAAGCTAAAAGATCCAGGGAGCTTTACTATCCCTTGCATTATTGGTGATTGTAGTTTTGATAAAGTTTTATGTGATTTAGGAGCAAGCATTAACCTCATGCCTTTTTCTATTTTCAAAAAGCTGGGTCTAGGAGAACCAAAGCCTACCACTATTACTCTTCAATTAGCCGACTGATCCATTAAATATCCAAGAGGTATAGTGGAGGATGTCTTGGTAAAAGTAAATAAGTTTATTTTTCCTGTTGATTTTATTGTTCTTGATATGGAAGAAGATTATGATGTACCCCTTATTTTAGGGAGACCCTTTTTAGCTACTGGAGGAGCTTTAATAGATGTTCAACAAAGAAAATTAATTCTTAGAGTCCAAGATGAACAAGTTACTTTTAATGTTTTTAAAGATATTAAACATCCTGATAATCAAACTTGTTTTCTAATTGACATTATTGACAATCCATTATATGAGAATTCTGTAGAAAATAAGTTTGAGACTATAAAAGCAAGCAATGTCAAATTGAAAGAGGATTCGATCAAACATGAAAGTATTCCAATTGAAGTGGCACCAGATTGATCCACTTTAGAATTCAAAGAAAGTCAAGCTGAAGACTATAAATCAGAACTACTAGATAGGTTGTTTCTTTTCTTTTTAGTTTGGATCATTTTTTTTTTTAGTAATTTGTTGTTGCACTTTTACTGCTCTGGTGTATATTTTCAATTTTACAGAAAAATCAATGAGAACTCAAGCAAAATTTCAAAGCTCCAAAGAATCAGATTGAGCCAAATCAGGTGTATTCTTTCCTATCCTTTATTACATCCTTTATTTTTCTTTCTCCTTTTAAAATAATATAGAATAATATAAAAAAATAAAAAATTAAATAAAAAAAAAAAAAAAAATCCTGTGTTAAGAAGAAAATCTTGAGCAAAGATAAACTGGATAAGTGATAAAAGATAGAATTATTTGCTAATGAATGTAATGAGTTAAAGAAGTAGATTAGTTGGTCAACTTTTAACAGCCTACTTAGGTCATTAAAAGATTATTAGCACTTTTTATTACACATGCACACTAACAAGGCAAAGTAGGTATTGATTATAAGGCCAACTGAAGATTCAATTATCACTGAAAATTGGTAATTAATATACATTCTAATCAAAGAAACTTGAATTTAAGGAAAGAGCTACCTGCCTATAAATAAAGTGCAAAAGACAGAGTATATGTGGATTGCCCAAAGCCTAGTAACTGGGTCTCTGCACCTAGGTCAAGTGTGGAAATTCACGTAAAACGGTGAAGGGAAGGCCAGGATGCTCAGCACAAAAAAAAAAAAAAAAAAAAAAAAAAAAAAAAAAAAAAAAGGCAGTGTGAAAGCTACCTTAATTCATGAGTATAAAATTGAGAATGTATAGAAAATTGATCAAAATAGGTGATAAGAGAGGATACTTTTGTTCTTTTAATTTAATACTGAAATGCTAAAGTTAGTCATCACGAACATAAGTGCTATAGATCTTTGATGTACTCTAAGAAAGTTTTTAATTGTATTGACTGAAAAATTTGCTTCCTGAAGCTCAATGCTTAGTTAGCAGTATTTTCTAAACTTTTTGACCTTTAATCCTAGATTTTATCTTTGTGATGGATAATCTTATTGAAATATGGTATTAAATAAAACATTGCTAAGGGACTAGCAATGACTAAGTTGGGGGGTGTGATAAGTGGTAAAAATATACTAATAAAAGTATTAAATTATAAAATAAATTAATCTATTTTATTAAAAATTGATACTTTTATTAATCTTATGTAGGAAAGAAGGCCACCAATGTGAAGATCTTATTTTTTCTGGTTCAGATGAAAAAAATTTCAGGCAAAACGGACTTCAAACGAGCCCAGAATCGAATTTCAAAAAAAAAAAAAAAAAAAAAAAAAAACCGCAGACGCAACGCTGACGTCAGGATGACGTCAGCATTTTTCGCGGCGCACGGTGGACCATCTGAAGGGTAATTCAGGAATTTCACAGACGGAGAGCGCGCTCTGATTGGTTGAAGAACGCGGCGGTCCACGCAACACCGGGCTCGCGCACGGTCCACGGAGGGCAATTTGGGAATTTCTGGCTGATCCAACGGGCGGTTTTCACTGAAGCTTGATCGGACGGACGAGAAGAAGGCGCTGATGGATGGCATCCGCAGCTCCCGATCGAGATCCAACGGCCGAGATTCATCCCGACTGTTAAACTAAAGGTCTGAAGGCTTGATTTCAACGCGATCGGACGGCCCAGATTCAATCCAATGGATGATCCAACGGCTGATATTAAATCCGACTTGATCTGGGTTATTTTAACGGATTTTTGAGTGGTTTTTGGACCGTTTGATCAACATCGCACGGCCAGAATTATTCAGATCATAATTTGAATTTATTTTAGGAGTCTAAAATCTAATTTTTGGATGGATTTTGGGAGACTTCATCTATATAAAAAGCCCCGTTGCCGTGAGAAAAAAAAAAAAGAAAGAGAAAAGAAAAAAAAGAAAAAACAGAGAAAATAGAAAAACAGGGAAGAAAGGAGAATCAGAGAGAAAACAGAGAGAGACGGGAAGAAGGAAAAGAAAGAAAGAGAGAGAGAAAGAAAGAGAGAGGAGATATCAAGGAGCCTCTTCTTCTTCACCAAGTTCTCCGCATCAAGAGCAACAGATAATCAATTTCAGCAATCAAACAGTCTAATTTCTTCATGCTTTTTATTTTATTTACTGTTTTTAAATTTGTTATCATGAACTAAATTTTATTTTACTAAGGCTAAGGTGTAGCCACTCTTTTGATGCAATATTCAGTAATTTATTTTTAAATTTTATTCATGAGGAGTATATAAATCTGATCTTAATGCTTTTAGATTACTGGCCTATCTTCTAATTGATCTGATGAACATAGATGTTACGGACCAAGTACATCTATGTTAATGCTTCTTGATTATATACCTTGTATTATGAATCAAATTAGAATTCATATGCATGCGGGAATTTTAGTGCGCTTTGGACGCAGCGTATTTTAATTAGAGGGTTTCACAAAACCTAATGCATTAATATTTATTTAAATTACACTTGGATCAAAGGGTAATTAATAAATATTAATAGATTTGCTATGCCTGGACCAAAGGGTAGTGAATAAATTAGGAGACTCCACCGTCACATGAAATAAAATTAATCTAAAAACCTGAATATCGTATTGATTGAGTTGGTGAACCGATTGCCTTATTAATCCATTGCTCTTGAATTTAAAACCTCAATAATTTACACTCTCTCTATTTAATAAAAAAAAAATTTAATTATTTTAATTATTTTAATTTTTTTTATTCTCATAAATCGATCTTCTAAATAAAGCATAGGAAAGAGCTTTTCAGTACTTGTTTTCCAATCCTCTAGGGACGATACTCTACTCATTCACTTTATTACTTGATCGACTGGTGCACTTGCCATAGCTATAAATTAGCACGCATCATCTATGATAACAAAAGTCTCTTATTAGTTACGAAGATGAGAGGCCACCTTTAAAATAAGTTGTGATGTGGTGCATGTGTTTTGCTAAATTATAGGTGCAAGATGCATCTCAAAATGAAGGATAAAACTACAGCATCCACCTTTGTGTTGTTCAATGTTGATGTTGAGAAGTTGCTTGGTACATTAGCTCATAAGTTGCTTAATAAATAAATACCAAACAACAGTGATATTCCTGCACAAATTCGTAGCGTCTATAGAAAGAATTTTGTTTTCAAGTTAAAACTCAACAACTATAATTTGAAAGAAGGCCTAAAAAATTTTTGTATTTTGAAGATTTTTGTGCCTGATGAGAAACTTGAATTACAATACAGATCCCAAAAGGAGAGAAAGGTATAGTGGGATTTGGTTTATGGTGATTTATTTAACATACATGTATTGTCAATTAACTATTTATGACTGGCTTTGTAGAAAGATTTTTTGAAAAAAGATCAAAACTATGAGAAGAGGCGGCTGAGGAGAGGTAGTTTGGCAAAAAATATAAATTCTACAACCATTTTGTTTATAATATTTCACTTTGTTAATGGAAGCAACCAATGGAATTTACTTTAAAAGTTGTTGTTTTTAGGAGGATTCCATCGAAGAGTCATCAAACTCTTTTGAGGATTTTGAGGAAGAATATGATGTTCCTAATACTATTAAAGATAGAAAGAGAAGAAAGAAAATTGTTGATGATGATGATATTGATGATGTTGGGAGGAGCTTGCGTAATAAGAAGGCTATTTAATATTGTGATTAGTTGTTTTGGTGTTCCCTGGATTGGATTTCCTTATCATATAAAATAGTTAGCTAAGAATAGTTGTTTTAAGTTTTTTGATTGGGTTTGTTATTCACATAAGTGTATTTATGAACCATGTTTTTTGTAACTATTTGTGGATGAAGACATATTTAATTATGAGCTTTTTCTAAGGTTAATTTTTATATGCTGTTGAAATACATTTGTTATTGTAGTGGAAGATATTTATATCCTCTCATTGCGATATTGATATTTTTTCAAAGAATTACATGAACATTTGTGACATGTTGACGGTATCTCTTGTCATGAAGGTATTTACTTTCGGTAGGTAAGTTTAAAATAATAGCTTTCTTTAGTTCTTTGCTGTATATCTCTTGAGTCCACACTTTGTAGCATCATGATATAAAGGGTGGTCATTTAGTGAAGGTAAGATAGATACTTTCGATGGGTAAGTTTGAAATCATAACTTTCTTCAATTTTTTGCTGTATATCTTGTAGAAGATACCCATGAATCTATGTAGAAGATTAGAATACAAAAATAGATACGTATCTGTATTTGCCATTGATTTACGAAGAATGTCAGCAATGGATGCTCAGAGGAACACTGAAAACTAGATCCTTCTCTACCAGCTTTTTTCAATAGGCAGCTATTCAATGGGGCAAGCCTAAGAACTAGTCTCATGGTATTTATAGAAAGTAGAGAAGGAAACTAGCCAAATAAAATAAAATCCTAATAGATCCATCCATCATGGGCTCATGTTGGGCCAAAGCCTATACTGTGCCGTCTCAATCATGCCAACTCAAAATAAGGTGCACCTAGCCTAAAACAAAAGGATCACAAATAATATTTGGCTTACATGCATGTCTATCAACCCAGATAACATAATTAGCCTATTTTTAATAAAATAAGATAAAATAATTAATTAATGGTAGCTCATAATTAGAAAAATTCTCACATTCTTCCACTTGAACGATATTAATTATAATTTTAAAATTTTAAAAATTTTTTATTTTTAAAAATGATTCTCGGACTGTATAATAAAAAATATAATACGTGGCCACGATTTTGAAAAATATATGATCTATGGACAGCACCTCAGAATTGACTTAGTCTAATAGGATTAATCATGTTGAATCATAAGAGTAATTGCATCCTTTATTTGACACAAGACTTATCCATAGTTACAAGCATAACTAACACTATTGACATGAGTCTTGGTGTGGTAGTGTAGCAAAAAAATAGCATCCAAAAGTGATCCAAATATATGTTATTTTCATTGTCAGTCCTCCAATTTTTCTTCAATATGCTTGGGTATAAAATAAGCAAGAAAAATTCTAATAGCTTTAACAATAAGCCATTCTACCTCACATACTCAACATGGTGTCGGTGATAAGACAGCACAATATATCTAAGACTCGACACTTGGTCTCATATTTTATATAATAGATACATAAATAAGAGATATCTCCAAGTATACTAAAATAAATATATACACATAAATAAAATAATTAAAATAAATATACCATTAATTTATCATGCCAATAATGTATATCAAAAGTGCTTGAGGTGAAAAAGATCCATAACAATAAAGCATCAATAAAACATAAATATAAAGTCACTTCTACTAACCAAGTATTTCAAAAGAACTTAGTATGCTTATACTTTCAATATGTCTTGTAAAGTATATGGGCCTCAAATCTTTAGTCAGAGGATCAGCTAACATTGACTCTATATCTATGTACTTAATAGTTATGTTTCATTTTTTTACAAGATCTCTTACTATCGGATACTTCAGCTCCAAATATTTAGATCCATTAGAAGATTTATTATTCTTTATGAAGAAAATAATAGCACTATTATTACAATAGATTATTAGTGGTCTAGAGAGAGAATCAATAATCTGAAGTCCTACAATAAAGTTTTTTAATCAAACAGCTTAAGTAGTAGCTCCATAATAGGCAATAAACTCAGCTTGCATAGTAGAAAAAGCTGTTATGGTCTATTTAACATTCCTCTAGGATACTATACCTCCAACTAACACAAAAATATATCCTAAGATTAATTTCAAATTATCAGAACATCCAGCAAGATTTGAATCTGAATACCCCAATAACTCTGGATCATCAGTACTTTTTTATACAAGTATATAGTTCTTGATTTTCTGCAAGTATCTCATTACTCTCTTTATTGCA
Organism: Cocos nucifera; assembly: GCA_006176705.1. Classification (NCBI taxonomy): domain Eukaryota; kingdom Viridiplantae; phylum Streptophyta; class Magnoliopsida; order Arecales; family Arecaceae; genus Cocos; species Cocos nucifera. The sequence goes on along the minus strand of QRFJ01000281.1, from coordinate 1,132,552 downwards.
ATCTAATATTGATGATCTAAATTTGATAGATATCTACCAAGAACTCTCACTATGAAGATAATATTAGATATGGTGCAAACATGAGCATACATTAGACTTCTTGTTGGGGATAAATTCCGCTTCCGTCGAAGTCCAATATGATGCTTAGCCTAATGTAACTGGTAATCATAAAAAAGCTTCGATTGGAAATTCTCTAGCAGTTGAACTCCTTTCGGACTTCTCCTTCAGTCGAATTTCTGCAAAAGCCGAACTCCTTTCGAACTTCTCCTTCAGTCAGATTCTTTCAGAAGTCGAACTCCTTCCGAACCTCTTCTTTAGTCGGATTCCTCCAGGAGCCAAACTCTTTTCGGATATCTCCTTCAGTCGGATTCCTCCAAAAGTCGAACTCCTTCTAAACTTCTTCTTTAGTCAAATTTCTCCACCAATCAGACTCCTTCTGGACTTCTCCATCAGTCAAACTCCATCTGAATTCCTCCAGTAGATTACTTTCAGATTTTAAATAGTATTCCTCCTGGATGATCCTTTCTAGCCATATTTCCTTTAAGAGTCTGAACTTCTCTGACATTGATATATATCAAAGCTCTTCACCAACCAATGTCTGCTTCCTCTGAACTTTGACTGTTAAATCTCAACGAATAGGCGACCCCACCATCGAACAATTATGAATGTCATTTATTGGTCTGCTATAGGCGACCCCACTACCGGATGGTTATGACTGTCATTTATCAGTCTGCTACAGGCAATCCCACTATTAAACGGTTACGACTATCATTATCAGTCTATTATGAGCGACACCTCTCTCCGTAATAAATTTCATGTGGCCTCGAGCGGCCCATGATTGAATGATTATGATTATCACTATTAATCTACTCTAGACTCCGTCTATAAAAGGGACCTTTCAGATATATTTTCTTTAAGCTCTCTTCTTCTTTCCAAAACCTTGCTGAATTCTTGTCTGAGCACTCCATTTTTGTTGGCCAGAAGAGCTGACTTAATCATCGAAGGATCCTATCGGAGCCACCACCACCAACTTTGGATAGGACTTTCTTTTATAGGTCACCGACGGTGACCTCTTTTTTTCCAACTCCAGCTTAATCCAACGTCAATCAGATTCTGCACCAACAGGATTGGCGCTAGGAGGGCTGAACCTTCATTCCTAAAGTTTTCTTATTCTTAAAGGAGTGCTCAGCAGCGATCTCTCTTCTTTCTCTCTAGAGTTCTTCCAAAAAAAAAAGCCTTCCAGAAAAGCTTCGACCCGATGATCAACGGTCTTTGCAACCAAATCCCATCTAGATTTATCCATTTCCACTTCAACTCTGGTAACTCAAGTGCCACCTACAGTCATGGTGGATGCAGGGCAGTTCAACCTGCTGGTCCAATAGGTTTGCGATCTCACAGAGGTGGTGTAGGTCATACATCATCAGGCTCCGGTGCCAATTCGGCTAGAGCAGGCTTCTCCGAAGCCCCATGATCCAATCGAGGGATGGTCGACATGGGCTAGCCGATAGGTGATCTTCGAAAAGGAGAAGTAGAGGATGGAGAGCCCTTGCTCGGACCATGGCTCGACCCAAGGGGAGCTTTGCCTCCATCCCACCAGAAAACTCTAGAGATCAACGATCGTGAAGATCCCTTAAATCAAAGGCTCCAAGAAATCAGCCGATAAATCGAAGAGCTCCATCATACTCCCTCCTCACACGATAATAATATTTGCACTGACCCTCCTTTTTTTCAGAGGATTATGCAAGAGCTCGTTATGCCGAACTTCAAGCTTTCCTAATTTGAAAGCTATGACGGAACCTCTAATCCAGTCGATCACTTGGAGGCCTTCCAGACTGTGATGCTGCTTCATGATGCACCAGATGCCATCTTATGCTGAGCTTTTTCGTCTACCTTAAAGAAAGTAGCAAGAAACTGGTACTCGATGTGGAAGCCAGGTATGATCTTTTTTTTTGATCAGATGAGCCATCAGTTTGCAGCTCACTTCGTCAGCAGCCAACGTCCATGCCAAGGTTCAGATTTTCTGATGAATATCAAGCAGAAGAAGAAGAAATCTATCTTGACTTATGTCATCTAATTTAATACTGCTGCATTTGAGGTCCGAAATCTGAACCAGTCTGTTGCAATGGCCATACTTAAGGGCGGCCTTCAGAAGAATGATTTGCTATTCTTTCTAAAGAAGAAGTACCCCAGAAACTTTGTCGATCTGCTAGCTCAGACTGAAGGATATGCCCAAATGGAAGAAACCTTCAAATTGAAGGATGAGGAAGTTGCAAGAGAGCGGCAGACGGGCGAGTCTAATAAACCCGCAGCTGATGGTGGGCCGAATGAAGTTCGATCGTGCTCATGGACTCCCCCTAAATGCAAGTGAGCTCGAACTCCTCCTCGAGCTTGTCGTTAAAGAAGCTCCGATAGAAGGGCATGAAGAAGTTCTTCTTTCAAAAGGTTTCACAACTACGCCCCCCTCAATGCTTCAAAAATATAAGTATTGATGGAGATCAAGGAGCAACTACCGAGGTCTAAAAGGATGCGCACTCATCCTGATAAGCGTAATCCTAGCAAATACTATCTCTACCATCGTGACCACAGCCATGCTACTGAAGAATGCATTCAGCTCCAAGATAAGATCGAGGAGCTTATCAGAAGAGGCCGTCTGGATCGATTCCTCAGACGCTGGCCTGAAGCAAGAGAAGATCGATCGAGGGCACTACCACAGCCAAAACCACCAAGGAGAGAGGAACAACAAGAAGATCAACCGTCTCTCGGTATTATCAATACTATCTCTGGGAGACTTCGACGAGAAGAGGCCAGCGGATTTGAGGGATCAGTGAAAAGATGGAGGGTTGAAGAACACATAACCTTCATTGAGGTAGATGCACGAAGAGTATAATTTCCGTACAATGATGCGGTTGTAATCTCTTTAAATATAGCAGACTATGATGTTCGTCGTATCCTAGTTGATAATGAAAGTTCAATTGACATCTTGTTTTATGATGCTTTTTTCAAAATATCAATATCTAATAGTCAGCTCGGACCAATAAACTTTTTCCTAGTAGGCTTCGCTGGTGCTGTAGTACTAGTTGAAAGTGTAATAACTCTAACTATGACTGCCGGACAATATTCAAAATAATCCGGAGCGCAGGTGGATTTTCTGATAGTAAAGGCTCCCTCCGCTTACAACGTAATTCTCGATCGACCTGGTTTAAATGCACTTCAGACGGTGGTGTCCACTTATTATTTGAAGATGAAGTTTCCGACAAGTTATGGGATCGAAGAGATCAGGGAAGATCAAGCTCTGGCAAGGCATTGCTACTCAATTGCCCTACAAAAGAAAAAATAGTCCGACCCTTATCCTGTTGATGGGCTAGATGCCCAGGATGACCTCACGAAAGAAAGAAAAGAATCGATAGAAGATCTTGTGACCATCCCTCTGAATGATGGAAATGCAGAGCATATGATGCAAATTGGCTCCAATCTGAAAGATGAAGTTCGAGAGCAGCTCATCGCCTTTTTATGGAGGAATGCCGACGTCTTCACCTGGGTTTCGATGAATATGCTTGGGATTGATGCCAATGTTATGGAACATCGACTGGCCATTGATCCCAAGCATCGGCCAGTGAAAGAAAGAGTTCGAGGCCATGCACCAAAAAGGTAGAAGGTAATAGCAAAAAAAATCGACAAGCTTTTCAACACCAAATTTATCCGAGAAGTCAGCTATCCAACTTGGGTCTCTAATGTGGTCCTGGTCAAGAAAGCCAACGACAAGTGGAGGATGTACATCGACTTTAAGAAGCTTAATAAGGCCTGTCCAAATGATAGCTATCCTTTGCCCAGAATCGATCAACTGGTGGATGCGACTTCAGGCTACGAGCTCCTCACCTTCATGGACACCTTCTCTGGCTACAATCGAATTTAGATGGCACCAGAGGACGAGAAGAAGACTGCTTTTATTACTAACCGCTATCTTTACTATTACAGAGTCATGCCCTTGGGGCTTAAAAATATAGGCGTGACTTATCAGTGCTTGGTCAATAAAATCTTTAAGGAGCAGATCGACTACAATATGGAGATTTACGGCGACAACATGCTGATCAAAAGTCGAAAGACTGTTAATCATATCGTCGATCTTGAAGAGGCTTTCAATGCGCTCAAGAAATACAAGATGAAGCTGAACCCAATCAAGTGTGGCTTTGGGGTAGCCTTAGGAAGATTTTTGGGATTCATGGTTTCGAGATAAGAGATCAAGGCCAATCCAGAGAAAATTTGAGCTATCTAGGAGATGACCGCTCTGAAGTCCATCAAGAAAGTTCAGCGCCTGACTGAGAAGGTGGCATCTTTAAATCATTTTGTCTCGAGGTCGGTCGAACGCTACATGTCATTCTTCCAAATCCTCAGGAAATTGAAAGATTTTTACCAGACTCAGGAATGCCAAAAGGCATTCGTCGAGCTCAAGAACTACCTTAGCTTGTCCCCTACTGGCCAAACCCGAATTCAGAGAGAAACTATTTCTCTACCTCATGATCTCTTATATGGCACTAGCGGCAGTCTTGGTCAAAGAAGAGGCGAAAGTACAATGATCAGTCTACTACATAAGTCAGATCCTAAGGATTGCTGAGATCAGGTATACAAAGTTAGAAAAATTGATTTATGCTCTTCTGATTGCAGTAAGAAAACTTCGACCTTACTTTTAGGGACACGCTATAATGCTCCTCACTGACCAATCGATCAGAGCAATCCTTCATCAAATGGATGCTTTCGGAAGAATTGCAAAATAAACCATTGAATTAATAAAATTCGACATCAACTACAGACCTCAGCCAGCAATCAAGGCTCAAGCACTGACCAACTTCATAGTTGAATGTATCATTCTAGATGAAGCCAAGCTTGAGTAGAATGAGACTAGCATCCCATGGTTGTAGCCGAGCCTCTCCAAAGAAAGTGCCGACCTTTTTGAAGGTTTTTGGGCCCTTTACGTGGATGGTTCGTCCAACTCCATTAGACCAGATGCGGGGTTAGTTCTAGTCAACCTCGAGAGAGTCATCGTCGAGTACGCGCTACGCTTCAAATTTTCTGCAACTAATAACGAGATCGAATATGAAGCGCTGATCGCTGGATTAAAAATAGCAAGAGAGTTAAAAATAGATCGACTTTAAGTCTACAGTGATTCTCAATTAGTGGTCGGTCAAGTTAGTGGCAACTATGAAGTACGAGAGAAAAGTATGATGAAATATCTTGAGAAAGTAAAGGATTTGACTCCGGCCTTCGATAGTTTTGGCATTCGATAAATTTTGAGGGCAGAAAATATAAGAGCTAACCTTCTCTCCAAATTAGCCACTTCAGCCCCAGCCAAACTATCCAAAGAAGTATTTTTTGAAACTCTAAAATATCCAAGCTCAGAGAAATCATAGCTCGTTATGCAGACGGAGCTCGAGCCAAGCTGGATTGACCCGTTAGTTGCCTATCTCAAAGCGAAAGTTCTTTCTCATGATCCAAAAGAAGCTCGGAGACTCAGAAATCAAGCCTCCTGATATATTTTGTATGAGGATAAGTTGTATAAAAGATCATATTCGCTACCGCTGCTGAGATGTCTCCGACCTTCAAAGGCTGACTTCGTATTATGAGAAGTGCACGAAAAAATTTATGAAAGTCATGTAGGAGCCAGATCCCTATCACAAAAATTACTTCGGCAAGGATACTATTGGCCGATCTTGTACCATGATTCTATGGAGTATGTCAAGAAATGTGATCGCTGTTAGAGAAATGCAAGCATACAAAGATAGCCGACCTCCGAGCTTACTCCACTGAGTGCACCATGGCCATTTGCATAGTGGAAAATGGATATACTTGGCCCTTTCCCAATGGCATCTAGACAATGGAAGTTCCTCCTGGTTGCGATCGACTGTTTCACCAAATGGGTCGAAGCCAAAGCACTAGCAAAAATTTCTAAGGCTAAGGTACAGGACTTCGTCTGAAAGTCAATCGTCTATCGATTTGGTCTGTCCCAAACTCTCATAACAGATAACAGATGATAGTTTGCTGGGACGAGGTTCGCTGAGTTCTACAAAGATCTAAACATCTCCCATCAATTTGCATCGGTAGCTCACCCACAGGCAAATGGAAAAGTTGAAGTAACCAACTGGACCCTATTGCAAGACATCAAGACAAGGCTCGATAGAGCAAAGAAAGCCTGGGTGGACGAACTCTACCATGTCCTCTAGGCGTATCGAACTGCTCAAAGACTATCGATCGAAAAAATATCATTCATCTTGGCCTTTGGAACGGAGGCAGTCATCCCAATCGAGCTTAAACTCCCATCAGCACCGATCGTGGCCTTCAATGAGTAGCATAACTCGTAGGATCTCAGAGTCAACCTCGATCTGCTAGAAGAAAAAAGAGAAAAGCCCAAGTTCGAATGGTGGCCTATAGGCAAAGGATGGTTCGATATTATAACTCTAGAGTCAGAGATAAAATATTTAGAGTGGGGGACTTAGTACTTCGGTAAGCCGCTATCTCTCAGCCTCAAAGCTAGGAAAAGCTTGCCCCAAATTGGGAAGGATTCTACGAGGTCACGAAAGTCATCCGACTCGGAATGTACTACTTGAAGGAACTCGGGGGGGGGGGGGGGGGGGCAGACTTGCCTCGACCATGAAATTCAAAAAATCTATGAATGTATTACCGATAATTTGATTACAATGAAATCCTCCTACTCCAATACCCTAATCTTTATTACGTACCAGTGATAAAGGAGGACTACCCCACGAACTTAATTTCACGACAAATATAATCCATTAGGAACAAGAGGAGAACCTCATTCTAACATGAGTAAAGTCAAAGACCTCATTCATTTTAGACGAGATGAGGGAAGAGACCCTGACAATGGTCCTAATGTGCCCCTACAGCCCATGAGGAATAGGAGGAGAACCTCGTCTTAACATGAGCAAAGTCGAAGACCTCGTTCATTTTAGATGAGATGAGGAGAGAGGCTTTGATAATGGTCCTAATGTGCCCCTACAGCCTATTAGAAATAGGAGGAGAACCTCATCCTAACATGAGCAAAGTCAAAGGCCTCATTCATTTTAGATGAGATGAGGGAAGAGGCCCTGAAAATGGTCCTAATGTGCCCCTACAATCCATTAAGAACCGGAGGAGAACCTCATCCTAACGTGAGCAAAGTTGAAAGCCTCGTTCATTTTAGACGAGATGAGGGGAAGAGGCTCTGACAACGGCTCTAATGTGCCCCTATAGCCCATTAGGAACAGGAGGAGAACCTCGTCCTAACATGAGCAAGTCAAAGGCCTCGTTCATTTTAGACGAGATGAGGAAAGAGGGCTCTGACAACGGCCCTAATGTGTCCCTACAGTCCGTTAGGAACAGGAGGAGAACCTCATCCTAACATGAGTAAAGTATAAGACCTTTGTTCATTTTAGACGAGATGAGGGAAGAGGCCCTGACAACGAACCTAATATACCCTTACAGCCTGTTAGGAATAGGAGGAGAACCTCATCCTAACGTGAGCAAAGTCGAAGACCTCATTCATTTTAGACGAGATGAGGAGAGAGGCCCTGACAATGGTCCTAATGTGATCCTACAGTCTATTAGAAACGGAAGGAGAACCTCATCCTAACATGAGCAAAATCGAAGATCTCGTTTATTTTAGAGGAGATGAGAGAAAATATCCTGACAATGGTCCTAATGTATCCCTACAGCCCATTAGAAATAGGAGGAGAACCTCATTCTAACGTGAGCAAAGTCGAAGACCTCGTTCATTTTAGATGAGGTGAGAAGAGAAGTCCCGACTCGATCGGAGATAAGATCTCCTCCGAGCTTCAACTTTAATAGGAGATAAGATCTCCTTCAATCTTGGCTGGAGATAAGATTTCTCCCGAGTCTCAACCTCAATAGAAGATAAGATCTTCTTCAACCTCGACTGGAAGTAAGATCTCCTCCGAGCTTTAACTTCAAAAGAAGATAAGATCTCTCTCAACCTCCATGGGAGATAAGAACTCTTCCGAACTTCAGCTTTAATAGAAGATAAGATCTCCCCCGAGCTTCAACCTCAATGGGTGCAGAGTCCGAAAAAGAACTTCGACAGTCATCTTTTTTATACTTCCTTCGAATTTCGAACTTAAAAGTGACAGAACTATTATTAGGGCTAAACTCCATTTCCGTCGAAGTCCAGTCTAATGCTTAGCCTAATGTAACTGATAATCATAGAAGAGTTTCAATCGAAAATTCTCTAGGAGCCAAACTCCTTCCGGACTTCTTCAATTGGATTTCTACAGGAGCCAAACTCCTTCCGAACCTCTCCTTCGGTCAGATTCTTACAGGAGCCGAACTTCTTTCGGACCTCTCCTTTAGTCGAATTTTTCTTGGAGTCGAACTTCTTTCGGACCTCTCATTCAGTCAGATTCCTTCAGGAGTCAAACTCCTTCGGGACCTTTTCTTCAATCGAATTCCTCCAGGAGCCAAACTCCTTCCAGACTTCTTCTTCAGTCGAATTTCTTCAGGAGCCGAACTCTTTTCGAACCTCTCCTTCAGTCGGATTCCTATAGAAGCCGAACTCTTTTCGAACTTCTCCTTCAGTCAAATTCCTCTAGAAGCCAAACTCCTTCTAAACTTCTCCTTTAATCAAATTTCTTCAGGAGCCAAACTCCTTCCGAACTTCTCCTTCAGTCGAATTTCTCCACCAGTCGGACTTCTTCTAGACTTCTCCATCAGTCGAACTCCATCCAAATTTTTTTAGTGGATTACTTCCAGATTTTAAGTAGTATTCCTTCTGAATGATCCCCTCTAGCCGTATTCTCTTTAAGAGTCTGAATTCCTCTAGAATTAATATATGTCAAAGCTTTTCATCAACCAACACCTGCTTTCTTTGAACTTCGACTATTAAATCTCAACGAATAGGCGATTCCACTATCAGATGGTTATGACTATCATTTATCAGTCTACTATAGGCGACCCCACTATTGGATGGTTACGACTATCATTTATCAGTCTGCTATAGGTGACCCAACTACTGAATGGTTATGACTGTCATTATCAGTCTATTATGAACGACACCTCTCTCCATAATAAATTCCACATGGCCCCGAGCAGCCCATGATCGGACGGTTACGATTATCACTATCAATTTGCTCCGAACTCCATCTATAAAAGGGACTCTCCAGATACATTTTCTCTAAGCTCTCTTTTTCTTCCCAAAATCTTGCTGAATTCTTATCTGAGCACTCTATTTTTGTTGGCCAGAAGAGCTGACTTGATCGTCAGAGAGTCCTACCGGAGCCACCACCATCGACTCTAAATAGAACTTTCTTTTCTAGGTCACCGACGGTGATCTCTTTTTCTCCAACTTCAGCTCGATCCGGCATCAACCAGATTCTGCACCAACACTTCCTATAGCACTAGCATAAGGGATATTCTTCATCTAATCTTTCTCAAGCTCATTATTGGAGTACTGATCTTTACTGAACTTGTCACCTTTAGTAATAGACATATCACATGGTTTGCAATTCTACATATTAAATCTTTCAAGAATTCTTTTATTATATGCCTTCTATGATAAATCCAACAGATGACGTAATTCATCCTTGTAAATTTTAATACCTAGGACAAAAGCTATCTCTCCAAGATATTTCATATTAAAAATCCTAGATAATACTTGTTTAGTCTTATTGAGCAAACCATAATCATTATTGACAAGCAACATATCATTAACATATAGGATAAGAAAGATAAACTTGCTTCCACTAAATTTGAGATAGATGCACCAATCAACCTTATTTTTCTCAAAACTAAAAGAAGTTACCATCTCATCAAATTTCAATTACTATTATCTAGACACTTGTTTCAAACCATAGATGGACTTCTTCAATCCACAAACTAAATGTTCTCTCCTATTTTTCTAAAAATCTTCAGACTATTTTATATATACTTTCTCACTGAGATTACCATTTAGAAAAGTAATTTTAACGTCCATCTGATAAAGCTCTAGGTCATAATGAGCCACTAAAGATATGATGATTCCAAAAGAATCTTTTGAGGATATTGAAGAGAAAGTTTCAGTGTAATCAATTTTTTCTCTTTGAGTAAACGTTTTAGCTACAAATCTAGTCATGAAATGCTCAGTTCTTTCTTTAGAATTCATTTTAGTATTATATATCCACCTACATCTAATAGATTTACAATGCTCAATAGGCTCAACAAGCTTTCATACTTTATTATTAGTCATAAACTATATTTCTTTCTTTATAACATTTATCTATAAATCAGACTGAGGATAAGTCATAGAATCATGATATGTCATTGGATCAACCATATATCCAATATTATAATCACTTTCTCCAAGATAGATATAGAAATCATCAGGAATGGCAGGCCTCCTCTATTGGGTAGATCTTCTTAATATCATCTCATTAATAGGTTGAATAGGTTGAGGATTCATAATAGAAGCGGGAGGATTAGGTGTCTAAACATCCATTCTATCAACTGATATAGAAACTATATTCTCATGTGATGCAGTCACAGGAATAATGACAGTCTTAATTTGATTATTATTAATATCAATAGCTTGAGAAGATTTCATATCAGCCACATCAAGTTCTAAAAATTTAGCAGTCGGTAATTCTATAATTCTGTTACCTCTTTCGAAACTATAGAACCTATATCTTTTAGCATGTTTTGGATATCCAATGAAATAGCAACCACAGATTCTGGGATCATTTTTTTTTCTATAGGATTATATATTTTTACTTCTGTAGGATAATCCTAAATCTGAAAATAGTTTAGATTTGATTTTTTATTAATCCATATTTCAAAATGTATTTTAGGCATATATTTACTAGAAATCCTATTAAGAATATGTAAGGCAGTTTTAATAGCCTCATCCTATAGATATTTTAGTAAGTTTGACCTACTCATCATACTCCTCATCATATCTTTAAGAATGCGATTATGTCTTTCGGCTACACCATTCTGCTTAAGACTACTAGGTATAGTATATTGGGCTATAATCCCATAATCTTATAAGTATTTGGCAAATGAACTCATATGCTATCCTTCTACATCATGTTTGCTATAATATTCACCCCATGGCCAGATCTCACAATCTTGATGATCTTTCTTAATTATTTTTCAACTTTTATTTTAAAGATTTTAAATTTTTTGAGAGTATCAAATTTTTCTTTAGTCAAATAAAGATAACTATATTAAGAAAAATCATCAATAAATGTGATAAATTATTTAGTACCATAGATTATAGAAGAATAAGTTTCACTAATATCAATGTGAATTATCTCTTAAAGGTCTGAACTACGAGTTGGCCCTTTCTTTTTAATCTTAGTTAATTTACCCATAATACAGTCAATGCAAGTTTTCATGTCCCTAAAATCTAAGGTAGGTAAGATGTCATTCTCAATCAGTTTATCAATTCTCTTCTTAGATATATGTCCTAAGCGCTTGTGCCATAATATGGAGGATCTTTTTTTGATTCTAGAATATTTTGCAATCACATTCTCAATATTCAAAGAAGCACGAGGATCATCACAAGAAAAACATAATTTATATAATCTATCACTCAAAATATCATAATCAATAATTTAAGAATTATATGTCAAATTAATTTTTTTATCATGAAAATTAAAACCAAAACCAATCTTATCCAAAGAAAAAGTATAAATCAAATTCCTTCTAAAAGAAGGCACATAAAAGATATTTTCTAAAGAAATTTTAAAATTAGACTCCAAAAACAACTTGATAAGTCTTATATATTCTACTTTAACTTCAAGATCATTTTTTATTTTCAGCTTGATCTTTTTTAGGCTTGATTTCTTCTTGTTTATGAATCTCTACAATGAAATGATAATATGAGTTGTGGCACCGCTATCAATCCATCAGAAATTAATAAGAACATTAACTATATTTGACTCATAACAAACAAGAGCTAGGGACTTATCTTCTTTTTTTTTTTTTTCTAACCAAGATTTGAACTTGTAGCATTAACTTCTTATGTGGCCTTTCTTTTTACGATAAAAATATTTAACATATTTTCCAATAATAGCTTTAGGATCTCCTACAGAATGATTCTGATGAGGATTGTTACAATATCCATTAGTATCTTGAGATTGTTTAGGAGCAGTAAGTTTATTCTTTTTTTCTTCATAAAATCTTTGCCAAAATAGAATTTTGGTTGAAAGAAAAGAAGGATAATCTCATTCTTTTCTTTCTTTAGTTTTTCTTCCTCAACAATACATAGTGATCAACTTATTAATATTCTAGATTTTATTTAGAGTATTATAGACAGTTTTGATCTAGGAGAATTTAATAGGTAAGGAATTCAAAGCATGAGGCACTAGAAAAGAGTCAGGCAATTTAATTTTTAGATCCTTAAGTTTGGTTTGGAGATGAACTATTTTTAGAATATATTATTTGATACCTTTAATATTATCATATCTCATGGTTGTCCATTCTTTCATCAGGCATTCAGACTCAAAATTTTTAGATATAAGGTATCTCTGTCCTATTGTATCAAATAGTTTCTTAGTACTATTGGTTTCTGACAGATCACTCAGAAGATGCTCAGAAACTGATCTCTTAATAGCAATTAAGCTAAGCCTATTAGATTTTTCTATTTAGCAAAATAATCTTTCTGTTCTGGTGTACTCTGGTCATTAAAATCATCAGGTTTATTCTCATACAATGCTAGATCAATGTCAGCAATCTCCAAAGTAAATTTCATATATTGTTTCCACCTCTTATAATTTGATCCGATCAAGACTTCAACAATGATAGTGTTATTATTAACACCAAATAAAACTGTACAAATAAATAATAGGAATACAAAATATTAGATAATGGGCATATACACAAACAACACAGTCATATAGTGACATAACCCATAAACAAGAGTCCAAATACTATATCATATATTTTCTTTTGGACAGAACATGCAATATGCATAAGAGCTTTTTATACGAGGCCACAAGAAGAAATACCCTAGCATTCAGAAGCCTATCCTCTTTGGACAGACGACCCAGAAGTCAAAGTACCCTCACGACATAATGGTCCACATAATTTTTAGTTAAAATATACGATAACCCCCTTTGGGCCGATGATTGTATATCATAACTAAAAAATATCTTTTTAATTATGAAAAATTTCATGAACTAATATAAATATAAGAAAAGTCATATATACCCACATTTTTTAGTTACGTAAAGTACATATGTGGATAAAAGACCAAATTTTGAAAAAAAGTTTATATATACCTGTTGGTGCAGAAATCCGTCGCCGCCGGAGGTCGCCGAAATCGAGGCCGCTGAGCGCCGCCGGGGACCTGCAAAAGGAAGTCCCGTCCGGAACCGGTGGGGTGGTGGCTCCGGCAGGACCCTCCGACGGTCAAGTTAGTTTCCGGCCAACAGTAATGGAGTGCTCGGAATGGGTTCCGAAGCTTAGAGATGTGGAGGAGAGCTTAGAGAGTCAAGAGTTCAGAGAGCTTAGCCTTAGTATGTCGGGAGGGGTCCTTTTATAGCGGAGCTTAGTTGATGGTGACGGCTGTGCCGTCTGGCAGAGAGCCGTCGGGCAGCATGGAGTTCGGTACGGAGAGGAAGGCGTCGTTCGGTGGATCATGGGAGCCATACTGGCGAGTCGTGGGCCGCATGGAGTCCGGTACGAAGAGGATGGCGTCGTCGGTGGATCGTGGGAGCCATACTGGCACGTCGTGGGCCGCATGGAGTCCGGTACGGAGAAGGAAGGCGTCGTCCAGATGGATCGTGGGAGCCATACTGGCCGAGTCGTGGCTGGCACGGATGTCGTCCGGTTTACGGAGAGGAAGGCGCCGTCCGGTCTTGCTGGCAGGCGACAGTCATCGTCCAGAGGAGTTCGGACTTGTAACAAAGTTCGGCGAAGGGGAAGCTGGGGGAGTTCGGTCTGGCTGAAGGGTCGGCCATCTGTAGAGTTCGGCCGAGGGACGATTGCCGAGGAGTTCGACCGCTGAGAGGCCCGAAGAAGCTCGGCTGGGGCCAGTTGAAGGACTTCGGTTGCTAGTTGGTTCGGCCAGGGCTCGCTGAGGAGTTCGGCCGCCTGGAGTCGGTCCGAAGGGGTTCGGCCGCCTGGGCTCACCTGGAGTCGGTCCGAATGGATGGGTTCGGACTTGTAGGAGAGTTCGGCTGAAGGGAAAACCCGGGAGGAACTCGGCCCAGAAAGGTTCGAGGAGCTCGGATGGCCGAACGGGCGTCTGGGAGGAGTCCGTCTCCCGAAGAAGTCCTGCCGCTTGGAGTCCAAGGAGCTCGGCCGTCAGGAAGTTCGGCTGGCGGTGGGAGTTCGGCCCGGGCCTGGCACTGGGGAGTTCGGCAGCTAGGTAGTTCGGCCCGAACCTGGCGGAGGGGAGTTCGGCCTCTAGGCAGTTCGGCCCGGACCTTGGTGCAGGGCAGTTTGGCCTCTAGGCAGTTCGGCCCGACCTTGGTGCAGGGGAGTTCGGCCTCTAGGCAGTTCGGCCCGGACCTTGGTGCAGGGGAGTTCGGCCTCTAGGCAGTTCGACCGTGGTAGGGGCTCGGCCTGGCGCTGGCGCTAAAGCTCTTTCTGTTACATTGGGCTAGCGTCGGGCCTTGGCGGTGGGAGTTCGCCCGGAGCCTGGCGCTGGGAGTTCGGCAGCTAGGAAGCTCTTCCCCGGACCTACTGGGTTACAGTTCGGCTGAGCGTCGGGCCGGGCTTCGGCAGGAGCGGGATTTATCCCCAACAGTAGCCCCCCCACTCCCGAGTTCAAAAATTGAAGGAAGGGAGTACCAAAACAGGCGACTGCCGAAGTCTTCTTCCAGGCTCCGCATTTGTTGCAGCTGAAGCTCGGGGGAGGTCTCATCTCCAGCCAATATTGACGCTGAAGTTGAGGCTGAGGCTTGGGGGAGACCTCATCTTCCAGTCGATGTTTGGAGTTGAAATGGAACTCGTTTCCAGCTAAAGTCGATGAAGCTGATGTTGAAGCCGAAGTAAATCTCGCCTCCTACGGTCGAGGTCGGATTTGAGCTCCTCGGGGGCGACATTGTCTTCATCAGCTGAAGTTGACTCGAGGGAGACCTCCTCTCTTGCAGCCGAGGTTGAAGTGCGCGCTCGGGGGAGATCTTATCTCCTGCAGCCGAGCTTCTTCGGGGGAGATCTCGTCTCTAGCCGAGGTTGGTGCTCGCGTTAGGACGAGGTTCTCCTCCTGTTCCTAACCGAGGTTGTTCACGGTCGCTCGGGAGAGATCTTATCTCTAGCCGAGGTTGTCAACGGTCGCTCGGGAGAGATCTTATCTCTAGCCGAGGTTGGTGCTCGTGTTAGGACGAGGTTCTCCTCCTGTTCCTAACCGAGATTGTTCCGGTCGCTCGGGAGAGATCTTATCTCTAGCCGAGGTTGGTGCTCGCGTTAGGACGAGGTTCTCCTCCTGTTCCTAACCGAGGTTGTTCACGGTCGCTCGGGAGAGATCTTATCTCTAGCCGAGGTTGGTGCTCGTGTTAGGACGAGGTTCTCCTCCTGTTCCTAACCGAGGTTGTTCACGTCGTCGATCTTATCTCTAGCCGAGGTTGACGGTTGCTCGGGAGAGATCTTATCTCTAGCCGACGCTCGGGGGAGATCTTATCTCCTGCGGCCGAGCTTCACTCGGGGGAGATCTTATCTCCTGCAGCCGAGGTGAGACCGCGCGCTCGGAGAAGATTTTATCTCCTGCAGGAGCTTCCCTCGGGGGAGATCTTATCTCCTGCAGCCGAGGTTGGTGCTCGTGTTAGGACGAGGTTCTCCTCCTGTTCCTAACCGAGTTGTTTCGGTCGCTCGGGAGAGATCTTATCTCTAGCCGAGGTTGTCAACGGTCGCTCGGGAGAGATCTTATCTCTAGCCGAGGTTGGTGCTCGTGTTAGGACGAGGTTCTCCTCCTGTTCCTAACCGAGGTTGTTCGCGGTCGCTCGGGAGAGATCTTATCTCTAGCCGAGGTTGATTCGGTTCGCTCGGGAGAGATCTTATCTCTAGCCGAGGTTGGTGCTCGTGTTAGGACGAGGTTCTCCTCCTGTTCCTAACCGAGGTTGTTCCGGTCGCTCGGGAGAGATCTTATCTCTAGCCGAGGTTGAACGGTCGCTCGGAGAGATCTTATCTCTAGCCGAGGTTGGTGCTCGCGTTAGGACGAGGTTCTCCTCCTGTTCCTAACCGAGGTTGTTTCGGTCGCTCGGGAGAGATCTTATCTCTAGCCGAGGTTGAAGTGCGCGCTCGGGGGAGATCTTATCTCCTGCGGCCGAGCTTCACTCGGGGGAGATCTTATCTCCTGCAGCCGAGGTGAGACCGCGCGCTCGGAGAAGATTTTATCTCCTGCAGCCGAGCTTCCCTCGGGGGAGATCTTATCTCCTGCGATCGAGCTTATTGCTCGCGTTAGGACGAGGTTCTCCTCCTGTTCCTAACGCGGTTGCTGCTCTTTCCCTGTCACTATATGGTTTTCGCATCCAGGAATAATATTATCAAAAGAAAGAAATTTTATTGAAAGGAAATTACTAGTAGCGCATCCCCAAATTCTGTATTTCAAGATCGTGATAACGTTGTTCCTCCGCATTTCTTCGGCAATAAGTTTCGGGATGGACGACCTCCTCATGCTGGCCTCCTCAATTTGGTGCAAGTCTTGTTGCTGGGAGACGACGAATCGCTGATGCACCGAGATCTTCCCAGGGGCAATGTGAACGACGCCGTAAGGTGGCCGACCTTCTTGCAGTCTCTGGCTACGGCAGCCCTTACCGATTTTTCTGCTTCGGCCGGTACCGGAGGAATTTACCCAGCCGCCCCTTCTGACGAGCTCCTCAATTTTGTCTCGGAGCTGGATGCATCCCTCCGTGTCGTGGCCGTGGTCGTGATGGTAGAGGCAGTACTTATTTCGATCGCGCTTATTTGGGGGAGATCGTAATCCTTCCGATCTTGGCAGCTGGTTTTACTTCGGTGAGACGTAACATAGGATTGCTATGCTAATGAGAGCATTAGCATACTCTAGTACCACCATTTGGCACGTAATTATCTGCGCTTAAATACCCCAGCTGGAGACAACTTTCAACGATACACTGAGAAAAATATGAAGCAGGAGTGCTTTCTAAAAGGCCAGATTCTATGCATCTACCTCAAGATTGATTTTTTATTTATCAAAGAGTGTGGTGAAACATTGTAGATCCTTTCACAGTAAACAGCCATCCGCATCTCCTTTATCACATTATCAAGGGTGGGAAAATAAAACCTTTATAAGACTTGTCGGTAAGAAAGTTTATCGCTTTCCACGACAACTTTTCTATTTGCTTCCATTGACAATAACTGCACTAATTAAAGACATCAAAACCCATACACTACGCAACAAAAACTTCACTAATGAACAAATCATAGCAGCTGGACGCAATCAAATTAAGCTATGAATACAAACCAATATTCGATTAACTCTTATACTTAACCGAAGTTTAGTCATAAGAAGGAATTCTTTCAGATAAAAATCCATCTTCAACATTAAAACCCAGAAAAAAAATTTAAAAAAAGCTAAAAACAAAGGTTCCACAAAAAAAAAAAACATCTTTTCACAAAGTCTTCTTCACCTGCTCGCGATGGAGGGTGATGTCCTCGGCATCATCATCTGTCTCCTCATTACCAAAATCATAGTCGGCATCGACGTCATCGGACTCCATCCCCATGTCCTCACTATAGAAAACATTCTCAAGGGACTCGGAACCGTTGGCATCGTGCATGTCTTCATCGGAATCCATCTCCAACCCGAGGCTCTTCCCTCACGATGGCAACCTTGAATCACGCAAACCCTAGCCCCGACGTAGGGGAATCGAGGCGCAAATCAGCTGAATCGGGGAAAAATTCGGGTGGGAGAAAAGGAATTGGAGCAGCGGCGACGGCGGAGGTGATCCAATTCGAGGGCAAAAGGCGAGGAGATCGGGAGGGCTTTTGGCATGGGGATTGGTGGTTTCTTACTCCGATTTTATCCAAGAACGTCTCGAGGTCAGTTCGGATCGGATTCTGTTAAACCAGAGACTGACTAATTTTGCGGCCTAGATTAAAAAAATAATATATAAATAATAAAATAATATTTATTTTATTTCATATTTTATTATTTATATAAATAAATTTTAATTATAAAAATATAATAATTTCATATATTAATAATATAATTTAATTTATATAAATAAAATTTAATATAATTTTTTATTTATTCTAAACTTAAATTTAATGCTTGAAGAATTATTAAATAAGAACACACATGGCATATAGAAAGAATGGCTTTGGATAATCTCAAATGTTTAGAATTTTTTTTTCTATTTATGCTTTTTAATATATATATATTAAATTTTTAATAATATAATATTTAATTAAAAAAATATTAATCTTACAAACTAGGATCCTAATTTACCTTCAGAAAATCTATATTCTACCGCTTAAGTAATCATCCTTAAAGGGTACTTGGATGGAGGATCATGTCTATTGGCACCCATTAAGGAGAAAGGTGGTATTATCTTTATTTTCTTATGGTTTCTATTATTGAAAGTGAAAATAAAAAATTCAAGAAAGTAGTTCGATTCCATTATTTTCTCATAATAAATAGAAAAATTAAAAATAAATATTTTTTACTAATATTACTTTTAAAATCATTTTTTGATTCACAAAACGAGTCACAAAATCAAATTGACTCTCAATTTCTATGATTTATTTTTTGATTCTCACTCCTACGCAATCAGCAAAGAAATCCTAGGCGGCGAAGAGAGCTTTCTCTCTCCATATAGTTTGATCCAGCAGATGGGGCGTCAGGGTTTCTATTGGTGGGGCGAGCAGTAATTCTATTATTTTTAATCAAATGAGCTGGAGCTGATACTTTTTTTTGTTTTTATTTTGGCGATCCTCTCTTGGCACCAATCACTTTTCATCAATACTTAGTATATTTTTTAGTAAATTTGAGTTATCCAACTTTATCCATTAACAGATTTGATTCATTCATATTTAATCATTGAAATGTAAGTTAATAATTAATTATAGCATTTTCACGTTTGACAAACATGGGTATTGTTGGGGATAAATCCCGCTCCTGCCGAACTCCCCTGCACCAAGGTCCGGGCTGAACCGCCTAAGAGGCCGAACTCCCCTGCGCCAGGTCCGGGCCAAACTACCTAGCTGCCGAACTCCCCAGCGTCAGGCTCCGGGCCGAACTCCCACCGCCAAGGCCCGACGCTCAGCCCAATGTAACCAGTAGCCGCTGAAGAGCTTTAGCGCCAGGCGCCAGGCCGAGCCCCTACCACGCCGCAACTGCCTAGGAGGCCGAACTCCCTGCACAAGGTCCGGGCCGAACTGCCTAAGAGGCCGAACTCCACAGCGCCAAGGCTCGCGGGCCGAACTCCACCGCCAAGGCCCGACGCTCAGCAATGTAACCAGTAGCCGCTGAAGAGCTTTAGCGCCAGGACACAGCCGAGCCCCTACCACTGACCGAACTGCTAAGAGGCCGACTCCCTGCACCAAGGTCCGGGCCGAACTGCCTAGAGGCCAAACTGCCT